>JAKSZU010000009.1:72838357-72972411 GCA_026018925.1 Tupaia tana | reverse complement strand
TTACCATAGGGCATTTGCATTCACCAGAGAGAAAGACAGAGACAGAGAGAGAAAGTGAGAAACCACCTCCCAAGAGGGGATGGCCATGCTGCTGTCCCTTCTCCTCCATTCTCTTCTTGGGATTTTGAGCACACATGTACATGTGCCCAACGTGATTTTCAAGCAGTTGGGTCTATAACTCAAACCATACTTGGCCATGTGGGAGTCCAGCACCTAAAACCACTGTGCTACCTGCTGGTCTCAAATGCACTCATTTTAAGTGTACAATTCGATGGATTTGACACATGTATATGTCCATGTACCGTTACTACAACCAAGATGAAGCATCACCTTAAAAAGTTCTCTTCGCCCTTTTGTGGTCCAGGATCCCAGCTCTGGCCCCAGATAGCCACAAATCTGCTTTATCCCAGTTTAGATTAATTTTACCTTCTTCAGAGTATCATATAAAGGTGTACTATTATGTTTCTTACCTCTATGAGTCAGCATGTTTTTGAGATTTATCTGTGTTGTTGTGCACATTAGTAGTTCATTCTCTTTTCTTTTACTTTCCTTTTTTTTTTTTTTTTTTTAGAGATTTTTGCCACAGGGCATGTGTGCTCACTGGAGAAATAGAGAGACAAAAAGTGATTTCTAACTCCCCTAGGGGGGATGGCCACATCACAATCCCTTCTCTTTCGTTAATTTCTCGGGATCTCGGCACATGTGCACATGCACCTGGTGTGAGTTTGAAGCCATTGGGTCTGGGACTTGAACTGTTGTCGTCCACGTGTGAGTCCAACAATGTAACCACTACTCCATCTGCTAGTAGTCCCAGTAGTTCATTCTTTATTTCTAAAAACTGTTTCAATGTATTGATATATCACTCTTTGTTTATCCATTTATTTATTTTTTAATTAATTGATTTATTTTTCATTTCATTTTCTTTTATACATTAAATCACATTATTTGTCTTACAAAATGGATATTTCAACACATGAACATCTCTCCCCAACACAGTTGACAAAACCACAAAACATCCTCAACAGACAATACCACACATCCCTGTGACATGAATACTTTGCCTCCCTATTTTTCTTATAAACGTCCTTTATTTTTCTGTCTGTAGGTTGTATGCTTCTCATATCTAGTGAATTTAGATTTAGTGTGGTACATTGCTAATCTTTATGTTATTTAATGCTGGATTTTTATCTCATCCTTTAAAGATAGTAAGTTTCTGGAGGCAGTAAAGTTACTTACAGATCAACTTGATCCTTTCAAACGTTTTTAAATGGTGGATTGAAAGTAGTATTTACTCCTAGGCTAATTTATTCTCACTACCAGGGCATGACACTTCTGTTAACTCTACTGAATGCCTCACATGTTTAATGAAGTCTCTTCTCTTTGGCTCACAGGAACTCAAGGTATTCTCAGCACTGTGTGAATTCTAAGAATTATTTGACTTAGAGCTTCCCAATAATTATTCTTTCTTGCAGTTATTCTTTTTCTGGACTCATGGCATTTCACCCTACACTTGTGCAGAATGGTATTCAAAGACACAAGGTATCTACTATACAGATTTATGGATCTCTTTCTATGTGGAGTGTACTTTATCCACAAATTCTAATCACATCACCTTCCCTGAAATCCACTTATGTATCTTCATCATAGTGAGAGTATCAGGCTTTTTTGGGGAGGTTCTCCTTTCCTGTGCGGTGGTCTGGAGATTGCGTTCAGGGTGAAAGTTCATTGATTGTAGGAATTATCCACTTTGTTTCTCTTTTCTAAAGAGTCACAGTCATGTGTTACTTATTCTCCAATATCTGAAAATTGTTGTTCAGATATTTAACTCAATTTTTAAATATGTTCATAGCAAGAGGGCAAATCCCATAGCCATCACTCCTTCATCATAGTTAGGAGAGAGAGAGAGAGATTTGAGAAGGCCTTGCCATGTTGTCATCTTCTTGTCCCAGCCTTCCAATTACCTAAGACCACAGGTATGTACCACCATGCCTGGCCTGTTTAAGTTGGGCTACGCACTGAATCTGGGCCTTTCACATGGCCATAGCTACTGCATAGCAGTACATTCCTGATTATACCACCATGATTGGGCCTAAATCTAATTTTTTAATGCAGAAGTAAGAACTGAAAGTCTCTTATATCTCCATAGCTCTGAGTATAAATTTCCTTTCATCTTTGTAACAGATTGAAAATAATGTTCATCACTTTTCAGGAATATATTTCAAGTATATCACAGCTTAAAATTTAGAAAAAATATGGCCCTAATATTCAACTAGATTTGTAATATATGGGAAACTGAGGTGCATAGATATTTAGTGATTTTTGTTCAGAAGAAATGGAACTATAATATATATTTTTCTGACTCCCAAGAAAGTAGTCATCCCTCTGTATTAGTCCTCTAGTAGCCCTAATTGTAAATGGGTGATTGGCTTACTCAGAGTTCAAGCCCAGAGGCTTGAAAAAGATGCCCAAAATCCTGAAAGGAGAAATAGAAGAAGAGAGATTGCAGTGTAGCTATCTCTTACAGGAGTGCTTTCTTACTGTTCTTCTTTTTATCTCTTTCTCTTTCTCTCTGGTGAGCACACCTTTCTCTAGAAAACAAAACAAAACTATAGTCAGAAAATTATATTCATGCTAGTATTATTTTCTGCATAGATAATTGATTAGGAATTCTTATAAAAATTTTCAATCACTTGTTCCCAAAGCCTGTAAGATAAAAAAAAAATTGAAAGTAATATGTATGGTTTTAAAACCCAAAGTCTTCTCCAACAAGTTTATAAATGTCATAGTTGCTCTATTTTCTAGGGACTAACTTTTAATACTATTTGTTTCCCATCCCCAACACATATAGGTTCTGATATGTATGAATCCAGAATGAATCTAGCTATAGTATCTTTAAGAAGTGAACTAAATTTGTATTAATACATTTTAAAATTTGTACAATTCTCTACTATAGTAAATAGGATTAGAAAGATTCATTTGAGAAAGGTGAAAGCAAATATAAGTCCCTTAGGATGGAACTCAGTTGTACCCACCTAGATAATCCAAGAAGTTGTTCCATTGTGGGATTTGACAACTTTTGAAAATGACTGTAAAAAACAAGCTCTTAATAATTTAAATTGTTGGGACTAGTAGTTTATGTAATGGCTATGTTCCTGGACTCCCATGTAGTTGACTGCGGTTTGAGTCCTGGACCCAGTGGCTTAAATTTACACTGGGCACGTGTGTGTGTGTGTGTGTGTGTGTGTGTGTGTGTGTGCCCAAGATCCTGAGAGGAGAAAGGAGGAGAAGGGATTGCAGCATGGCCATCCCCCCTGGGGGGTGATTTTTCGCTTTCTGTCTCTGTCTTTCTGGCGAGCACACATGCCCTATAGCAAAAACATCTCTTAAAAAAAAAAAAAAAAGAACCAAAAAAAAAACCACTTAAATTGTTTTATATTAACTTATGTTATTATGTAGTAATATAAATGATGTATTACATAGTGATGGATCACAAGCATATATCCACAGTAAACGAAAGGAAATAACTATTAATAAATATTATTGTTAAATTCAGTCATGGTAGCATAAGCAGTAAGCAGCTCTGTGATGTTGGAGTCAAATGGGGGGCTGAAGGTTTGAAACCTGTCACCCTGAAACACACCAGATAAGCCCATATCCATGACCCTAGCTGACTGGAAGGGTGCATGTGTGGGGCAGTAATCACAGCATACAAACCCCATATCACGAGTGCTTCTGTCTGTTTTTGTCTCTTTCACAAAGAATGAAATAAAACAATAAACTTTATGAAAATTATTATAGGGGCCAGCAAGTGGCATGGTAGTTAAGATGTTGGACTATCACTTGGCAAACTGTGGTTTGAGCCCTAGACCCAGAGGCTTGAAAATCTCACTGGGCGCATGTATCCCCAAAATCCTGATAGAATGGAAAAGGGATTGTTCCTTGACTGTTCTCCCTAGGGAGTGATTTCTCACTTTTCCTAGCTCTTTCTCTGGCGACTAAATTAATAGATAAAATAAAAACAAAACAAAAAACTATTGTAAAAAACTTTGGTTGATAGAAATGTAGCTATTAATATTTCATAGTTGGTTGGTGAAGCGTAAGAAAAAAGTTCAGATAACTTTATTTTCTTGATCACATAATTAGCTTTCTTGCCTTACAATTTTTTTTCTGAGAATTGAGAATGATGAATTAATAAGTGAATTAAAGATCTAGTCTGTTACCCAGAAAAACTACTGGCTTAATTTTCTTAGAAAGTGTCAGTTATTTTATAACATCTTATTTAGTTATTTGTTGGCATAGGTGGAGTTAAGGTAATTTGTAAGAGCTTCTGTTTGAGGGTTATTACCCTAAAATTCTATTTTTAGAAAAAAAATGATTTAGCCAACTATTCTTCTATGCTTTCATAAAGTAGTTATCCTTTTTGCATTAGTCTTGTATTTTATATTATCACGACTTAATGTGTGTGGAATCAGTATGTCCCATATGTAACCAGGTATAATTGGGTGCCTAGGCATGGTGGCTTTGTATTTTCTCTAGGTTTTTCTCACTTCTCTGAACAACTGATATGTTTGCTGATTGTTTAAAGTCATTTTGGGGTGGTAGTAAGAGCTATTTTCCTGCGCTGATAGTGGCCACATACCTTGCTGCTTTGTTGAAGATGAAACTTTATTTCATCTGCTATGGTCAGTCCCATATCCTTTATAGATCCATTTATAAGAGGCAGGTGAATATGAGAGAGTGGCACAGTGGTAAATACAGCACCATGAGGCAATCCTACATAGGAAATTTCCTGGTTCAATTCTAGAGATTTCTCAGTACACCAGGCACGTATTTGCCCATGATTGGGGCTGGCTGTGTCTGGAAATAGATTTTGGCCTCAGGATCCTCTTGCAGATGGGGTGTTGTTTGTCTCTCTCTGTCTCTCTTGCTCATGGAAGAGATAAATAAGCTTAAAATGGAATAAAAGGCAAAAGCAGAGGAAAAGAAAACACACACACACACACACACACACACACACACACAATATAAAGAAACTCACTCAAGGGAAATCAGTGGTTTAACCAAAGTACCGAAAAGGGTACATATATAGCAGAACTGGAAGTAAACAGTCTAATTTTCTAGTCTAGTGTTTTGTTTTGTTTTCACTTGTGCATCCATGTTTATTGTGGCATTAGTCACAATTGCTAAGACAGAACCAACACAAATGTCCATAAACAGATGAACTGATTTTAAAAGTATGTCACATATACACTATGGAATACTACTCAGCCATAAAAAAATGAGACTCTGGCATTTGATAGACGAACATGGAAGATCCACTGCGAAGAGAGGTAACCCAGACTATGAAAAAGAGGTGTTGTATTTCCCCACTTAGTACACTCTGAATGTCCACACTCTGTGGCAGAAACTGAAAGACTGGAAGATATAAAAGCACAGAGAACAATTGTGGATACCAGAGACAGTGTGGGAGGAGGGTGGGAAGTGGGGGATGATGAAAGGAAGGGAATCAAGGGGAAAAGAAGCAAAACATTAGAGAGACACAAAATGTAAAATGATCTATTGATGATAACATGTATAATACTTTTTAAAAATTGTATATTCATTCACAATATCATTACAGTACATAAAAGGAATTTTCCCATCCAGATTACACTGAGTATAGGCCCAATCAAAGATATTACGATACCCGTTATCTTTAATAGATAATTTTCCATTTTGTGTTCTTAACTGTTTTACTTTCTTTTTCCCTTCATTCCTTCCCTCTCATCCTCTACCACTTCCTGCCCTCCTCCCACACTGTCTCCAGTGTCCACAATTGCTCTCCATGTCTCTCTGTATTTTCAAGTATTTCAGTTTCTCCCATTGAGTGCAGACACCCAGCACATATTGAGCGGGGACATACAATGCCTCTCTTTTCATTTTCTGTCTTGCTTCATGTAGCAGTAAATTTTCCATATTTGTCCACCCTCTCTCAAATGCCAGGGTCTCATTGCTTTTTATGGCTGAGTAGCATTCCACAGGTTAGATATTCCACACTTTTTTCAATCCATTCATCTGTTCATGGACATATGGGTTGGTTCCATGAGTCTAGTGCTTTTCTATATCACTTTCATTGTATAGTGCCAGTATGAATTGTTCAAAAGAATGAGAATATCAAGATTCCAGTGTTTGAAACTATATTGCTAAAAAATTTTAAGTCCCAATATTTTCATGGAGGTAATTGTATAATTCTTTCCTGATAAATTAAATAAATTATGGAAGCTTTTTTTTTTGGAGAGATTTTTGCTATAGGGTGCATGCGCTCACCAGAAAGAGAGAGAGAGACAGAGACAGAAAGCAAGAAATCACCACCCAGGGATGATGGCCACGTTACAATCCCTTCTCCTCCATTCTCCTCTCAGGATGTTGGGCACTCACGCACACACGCCTGGTATGAATTTAAGCCACTGGGTCTGGGACTCGAACTGTGGTCCACTACATAGGAGTCCAGCGACATAGCCATTACGCCAACTGCTGGTCCCAGATTATGGAAACTTTTAAATCTTAGATTGAAAAGCAATTTGTAGGGCTCACCCCATAGTACAGTGGTTAAATCCTGTGCATTAGGAGCCATTTCTCATGAGAATGACCATAGTTCAAGACCTGGCCTTGGTGGCTTAGGAAAAACAAAACAAAACAAAACAAAACAAAACAAAACAAAACAAAACAAACAACACACCAGGAAGGTGTGCATATGTGCCACAAATCCTGATTAGCAGGATACATGGAGGAAAAAAGGTGGTAGTGTGGTATTGAACAGTGCTTTCTGTCTCTTTCTAGCACATACATCCTCTGTTAATAAATAAATAAATAAAAATTAGTGTATTTCTTTTTTGTTTGTAATAAAGAAGAGTTGTACTGTTATGATGCTTCTTATCTTCTCTGAGTAATAATTACTCTGATTTATAATAATCAATTCTCATTTTCTTTTTTAACTCCCAGACTTTTAATTTATCCTTTCATATTTCTATTCTCTTTCAATTTCATGTTATTTTTTACAATGGCAACACCAAATTTTACATAAAGTTATATAATATTGACTTTGGACACTCTTTCTTGATGGATTAATATGACAAATAGCCATCTTAATGGCTAGAGTGGGCTGGAAGATACGCTCTAATAAATTCTAAGTAGGTTTTGCTCTAGCTAAATAGTTTCTCAACAGTGTAGATCTTGTTAAAAAAAAAATGCTGTGGTGTATTTTTATTTTAATTTCTCCACTCCTTGCCTTCTTGGTGAAGATTTTTCTCCAATATTTACTGTAAGAACCTGATTGAGATTTTGACAGTAAAACTCACAAAAGTGTCTGACCTCTTCTATGACTGGGTCCTTCTGGAGTTTTTAGCTCTCAAAACTGTCCACGTTGAGCTGCTAACAATTTATATATTGTATTGATAATTCAGGTATTCCTACTTCAACATTGGTTCTGGTGGAGATATCTGCTTGTGTCTCCAGTAAGTTGTGACTTTCTATATTTACCTGTTGGTTTCTTCTATTTGGGGGGGTGGTAGTTTGTCCTCTGACCTCACTCTATGAGAGATCCAAAAAAAGTTGTTGATTCTTCAGTTTTTTCAACATTTTACTTGTTAGGATGGAGAGGCAACTTCTAACTTTTTTACCTACTAAGCAGAAACCAGATATTCTATTTTTTTCCCTAAACTTTTCTAAAAAAGGATTTTGTACATTTTCTACTGTTACAATTCTTTTTGTTAAGATTTAGTGTTGGACTAGGGTTGTCTACACAGTACTAATATAAATGAATCACTAAATATACAATGCACCCATTTAGAGATATGGAACACTTTTTCAATACTTGATTACAAATAACTATATACCAAGTAGAGAGTACTTGAAGCTTACTCAGTTTAGAAGGAACTCCAAAATCATCTCACACAGAAATAAAAACATATTTAAAAAAAAACTCAAACTAGAAGAAAATCTTTTGGTAGACTTGTAGTTACTGAAAGGGTAATGACTGTTGAGCTTTCCTCCTCCTGAATGCTGTTTTGATCTATGACATAAATTTGAATTTAGAGTTTTCAATCAGCAGATGAGTATTTATAAAGTAATAATTATGTACAATGCTAAGTATTATGAGGAATACCATGAAGTATATACATCACAATCCTTAGTCACAATGCAAATGCACTGGGCAGATTAAGCATGCATCAGTGAAAATAAAACTAACAGATAAAAGTTGAAAGATATGGGAACCAGCAGTTAGCGTAATGGCTATGTCGCTGGACTCCCACGTAGTCGACTGCGGTTCGCGTCCCGGACCCGGTGGCTTAAAACTCACGCCAGGCGCATGTGCGTGTGTGCCCAAGATCCTGAGAGGAGAATGGAGGAGAAGGGATTGCGGCGTGACCATCCTGGGGGGGGTGATTTCTCGCTTTCTGTCTCTATGTCTCTGTCTGTCTGGCGAGCGCACACGCCCTATAGTGAAAAAACCTCTCCAAAAAAAAAAAAGTTGAAAGATATGTACAATGAGTATTAATTGCAGATATTAGCAACTGAATATTCGAAACAGGCTTCTTTCTGTAGAGCACTGCTAGTCTATAGAGTACCTTTGTGTGAAACAGATGTCCCTCTGGGCAGCAGATCAGAAATAAGTCTTTTCCTTTGAGCACACTAAAGCCCCTTGGAAGTACTGGCTTGAAGAACTGACTGAACTGTTAGGTGAAGAGAAAGTGCTCACTTTCCCCAGAGGGAATGCAACTCCACATCTGAGCCAATCTCTTTGCAGGGTGAGTGGAGCTTAATTTTAGTCCCCATTTGTTTCTTCAGTTGAGCAATTTCTGCAGCACACAAATTCACAACCATGTGATCTGACTGTGCTTCTGATGAACTTTTGGAATGACAAAAATATTTAAAACAATCTGGCAAGGTTGTTTACTTCATTTCCTATTTATCATCTTAATTTAAAGATCAATGGAATTGAAACAAAGGAGGTTTAAATGATTACTTTATAACTTGGTTAGTGAAAGAGTAGAAACTAGAGGTTAAAATGGGATTAGAGTGTTATATGTGCCTATGTACTAGAGTCAAGGATAAATCAAATCTTTTTTTTTTTTTTTTTTTGGAGAGGATTTTGCTATAAGGCACATGCGCTCTCCAGAAAGACAGAAAGCAAGAAATCAACCGCCAGAGGGGATGGCCGCGCCACATCCCTTCTCCTTCATTCCCCTTTCAGGATCTTGGGCATGCACCATGCACACATGCCTGGCGTGAGTTTAAGCCACCAGGTCCAGGACTCAAACCGCAGTTGACTACGTGGGAGTCCAGCGACATAGCCATTACGCCAACTGCTGATCCCCAAATCTTTATAGTTTAGGCAGAAATTAAGGACCTTGACTATGGTGTCTACACTTAGGATACACTAGAAACAATGTATGTTTGGGAATTAATTTCTGGGTTCTATGTTTTGTTCTTTTGGTCTACATGCCTATATTTGTGCCAGTACTGTGATCTTTTGATTATTATCACTTTGTAATAAATTTGGGAGTCATGGAGTGAGATGCCTCCTACTTTATTCTATTTGTGCAGTATTGCTTTGGTGATACAGGATCTTTTATTATTCCAGGCAAATTTTATGACTTAAAAAAAATTCTGTGGGAACCAGCAGTTAGCGTAATGGCTATGTCGCTGGACTCCCACGTAGTCGACCGCAGTTCGCGTCCCGGACTCGGTGGCTTAAAACTCAACGCCAGGCACGTGTGCGTGCGTGCCCAAGATCCCAAGAGGAGAATGGAGGAGAAGGGATTGCGGCGTGACCATCCCCCCTGGGGGTTGATTTCTCGCTTTCTGTCTCTATGTCTCTCTCTCTCTCTGTCTGGCGAGCGCACGCGCCCTATAGCGAAAAACCTCTCCAAAAAAATAATTCTGTGAGGAATATCTCTGGTAATTTGATTAGGATTGCATTAAATTTGTAGATTAATTCGTGTAGAATTGACATTTTGATTATATTAATTCTTCTAATCCAGTAGTTTGGGATGTTGCACCAGTTTTTGGCATCATTTTCAATTTCATTTTATAGTTTTTCATAACTTTCCTCAATGAGGTCTTTGACTTCACTGGTTAGGTTCATTACTAGGTATCTTATACTTTTTGTGGCTATTGTGAATGGGAGTGCTCTCTTCAATTCTAAGTTCATTCATGGTTGGTGTATAGAAATGCTTTAGATTTTTGTATGCTGATTCCTTATCCTTCCACTTTATTGTATTCATTTATCACTTCCAGTTTTTTAATGTGGATTCTTTTGCGATTTCTATGTATATAATCATGTCATAACCAAGTCATCTGCAAATGGAGATAATTTCACTTCTTCTTTACCTATTTGTATGCCTTCTATTTTATTCTTCTGTCCGATTTCATTGGTTAGGACTTCTAGTACTGTATTGAAAAGAAGTGGAGAAAGTGGACAGCATGGTCGAGTTCCAGTTCCCCATCAGTATGGTGTTAGCTAAGACATTTTCATATATGGCTTTTATTGTGTTAAGAATTGTCCCTTCTGGGGACCCGCAGGTGGCATGGTGGTTAAGATGCTGGACACTCCTACATGATGGACCATGATTCGAGTCCTGGACCTAGTGGCTTGCTTCCTTACTTTCCCCTCTCTCTTTCTCTCTCTCTCTCTATGTCTCTCTCTAATAAAATTAAAATGAATTAATGAATAAACAAAATTAAATAACTTCAAAAAAAATTGTACCTTCTGTGCCTATTTTGCTGACAGTCTTAATCATGAAGGGTTGTTGTATTTTATTGAATGATTTTTCTGCATTGATTGATATGATCATAAGATTTTTATCTTTCTTCCTTCTAACGTGATATATTACATTTATTGTTTTGCGTATGTTTAACCAACCCTACATCCCTGGAATAATGCTTACCTGGTTATGGTACATAACCTTTTTACATGCTGTTGGATACAATTTGCTAGTATATTGTTGAGAATTTTTGCATCTGTATTCACTACAGATATTGGCCTGTAGTTTTCTTTTTGTAATGTCGTCCTCTGTTTTTGGAATGAGGGTGATGGAGTCTTCATAGAATGAATTTGGGAGGGTGCCTTCATTTTGGATATTGAGAAATGGTTTGAGTAGAATGGGGTTAGCTCTTCTTTAAAAGTTTTGTACAATTTGACGTTCAAGTTCTAGGAATCAGGGCTTTTCTTTTTTGGGAGAGTATTACTGATTCAATCTCATTGCTTGTTATGGGTCTATTTAAGCTTTTTATGCTTTCTCGACTAAATCTTGGTAGATTATATATGTTCAGATATTTGTCCATCTCATCCAGGTTTTCTTGTTTGTTGGTGTATAGTTTTTCATGTATTTGCTGCTAGTCTGTTGTGTTTCTGTTATGTGTGTTGTAATATTGCCTGTTTTATTGCTGATTTGATTTATATAGTTCCTCTCTGTGTTCTTATGTAGTCTAACTAATGATATGTCAATTTCATTTATTTTCTCAGAAATTTTTTTGTTTTATTTTATGTATAATTTGTGTATTCTCTTTTTCATTTATTTCTGCTTTAATCTTTATTATTTCTTTTCTCCTGTTATATTTTGCTTTCATTTTTGATGTTGTTTTTCAAGTTCATTGGGTGCGTTGTTAGGTTGTCTATTTGTTTAACTTTTAATTTTTTTCTTGTGAGCACTAATTGCTATACTTCCTTCTTATGACTGCTTTTTCTGTGTCCCATAGGTTATAAAAATGTGTGTGCTTGTTTCATTGTCAATGAATCTTTTGATTTCAGTCTTAATTCCTTCAGTGGTTGTGAAATCATTTAAGGGTAAGTTATTTAGTTTCTATGTGTTTGTATATGTTTGAGGGTTTTATCTGTAGTTCATGTCAAGTTTAATTTCATTGTGGTTAGAGAAGTTTCTGGATATAGTTTCTCTACCTTTGAATTTGTAAAAGCTTGTTTTGTAACCTATCATTTGTCCAACTTCAAAAATGTTTCATGTGGTGGTGAGGAAAATGTTTATTTTGTGGTGGTTGTGTAAAAAGTTCTATAGACATCTATCAGGTTCATTTGGGTTTTAGTATTATTTAGATCCTTTATCTTTTTCCGTTTTTTCATCTGGATGATCTGTCCAAAGGAGAGAGTGGAGTGTTGAGATACCTGACAATTATTATGTTGCATTCTGTTTCTCCCTTTATATCTAGAAGTCTGTCTTCCAGGTATTTGAGTGCTCCATAGATATTTGTAACTGTGACATCTCTTTGTTGAATTAGCCCTTTTACTACTATATAGTGTCATTCTTTGTCTCTTCTTAGACTTTTTGTCTTTAAGTTTACTTTGCTTGATATCAGCATCACAACTCTAGTTTTTTTAATTTCCTTTTGCATGGAATAGTTTTTTTCCAGCCTTTCACTTTCAGTCAACGTATTTACACATGAGGTGTGTTTCTTGTAGGCGGCATATGGAGGACTCTTGGTTTTTTAATTCATTTAGCTGATCTGTTTCTTATAATTGGAGAATTTAACCCATTAACATTCAGCGTAGTTAGTGATCTTTGTTGACTTAGCCTTGCCATTTTGTTAGCCATCTTCTTAGTTATTTGTGTTCTCTTATTTCTATTTTTCTTTCTTTAGTTTTCCTAATACAGTACTTCCTTCAGTATTTTTTGAAAAGCTGGTCTGATGTTGGTAAATTATCACTGGTTTTGCTTATTTTGAATGATTTTACTTGTTCTTCTTTTTTTAAAAAAATTATTTGTCATGATTATTGTTAGCAAACTGTTGGCCCCTTTACTTGTTCTTATTGATAGATAATCTTGCCAGATATAGTATTTTTGGTTCAAATTGTTTTTCTTTCAGCATTTTGATTATATCTTTCCATTCTTTCCTTGCCTGCATTATTTCTTTCAAGAAGTCTGATATTAGACTTTGTAAGTAACTTGCTGTTTCCCTCTTGCCATTTTTATAATCTTATCTTTGTCTTTTATTTTTACCAATCTGGCTGTGATGTGCTGAAAAGAGGATCTTCTTATGTTGATTCTATTTGTAGTTTTGTGTATTTCTTGGATCTGAATTTCTCCTTGTTCATCTAGATTTGGAAAGTTTTCAGATAGTATTTTATGGAAGAGGTTTGTTGTGCCTTTCTTTCTTTTTTTTTTTTTTTTTTTGAGTGGTTTTTGCTATAGGGCACGTGTGCTCACCAGACAGACAGAGAGAGACACAGAGACAGAAAGCGAGAAATCACCCCCCAGGGGGGATGGCCACGCTGCAATCCCTTCTCCTCCATTCTCCTCTCGGGATCTTGGGCACGCACGCACACACGCCCGGCATGAGTTTTAAGCCACCAGGTCCAGGACGCGAACCGCGGTCAACTACGTGGGAGTCCAGCGACATAGCCATTACGCTAACTGCTGGTTCCCTGTTGTGCCTTTCATTATTAGCTTCTTTGCCTTCTGGAATATCTATTTTACATGTATTTGCACATTCAGTGTTGTCTAGAATTTTCTGTATGTTATCCTTATTATATCTTTGGTTGTTTTAAAATTATTTTTGTTGGTTTAGTCTATGTCAGACTTTATCTTCAAGGGCAAAAATTCTTCTGCATGATCCAGTCTGCTATTAATGATTTTGAGGAAGGTTTTGTTTTCTTTTTTTATTTATTTTTATTTAAATTTTTTAATACATTCAATCACATTATTTAGCTTACAAGGTGATAATTTCAATATGCGAACATTTCTCCCCAACTCATTTCTCCCCGGTCGAGTTGATCAAAATATAACAACACTACCTCCCCGCCTCAACAATGCTGTCTTTGTATCCCTCCTCCAAATGTTTTTCCCCAGGCCAGGTTTTGATTTCTTGTATTGTATTCTTGATTTCCAGGAGTTCTGTTTGATTTTTTTATGGTGTCTATCTCTTTATGAAATCCCTACTTCATGTCTTGGAATGATTTTTCTCATCTCCTGGAATTGAGTCTTCTCTTGCATCGTGTTGTGCTTTGTCACAGTGAATATTCAGAATTTTTCCAGACATTTCTGTGAATTCTTTTGTGCTGTCTCTTGTTGGGGAGGGTTTATTGTATTCCCTTGGGGGTTAGGTATTTTCTTTTTTTCTTGTTGTGTTCCTGCATTGATTTCTAGTCATCTGATGAAGTATTAACTTCTTCTTTTTTATTGAAGTAGATTCTGTAATGATGGAAGGGAAAAGCTCAGCCTTATATCCCAGGTGTGTTACTGGAAAGAGTCTAAGTCTTCTAATACATAGTTCATTACTTCCAGTACAGAGTAGGTTTTATGTAGGCTGCTTTAGGTAGCTGGATACTCTCTTAAATTTTTGCATCCTAATGACCTAGAGATGAGCTAGGGACATATAACTTAATGGAGAGAGTTCTAAAACTAACCTAGAGGGAGCTGGAGCACACAGGGGTCGAAGCTGGTGCCAAAATCCAGCCCCATCGGGCAGGCAGGACCGGGAGGGAAACCAATTTTTTTTGTTTTGATCAAAGTAATGAGTCAGTTTGATGAAGAGCATGTGCTATGTCAAAATAGTTCACATACATAAATTACATAGATTCTAAATTGTTAAAGTGTCAATTGAAGCAGTCATGAATCACAAGACATAGGAGACAGCAGGTGGCTTGGTGGTTAAGGTGCTGGTTTCCCACATGGCCAACTCTGAAGTTCAAGTATTTAAGTCAGCAGCTTGTAAATCATGCTGGGCACATATGTATGGGTGCCCAAAATCCCATGAGGGGAATGGAAGAGAAGGGATTACAACATGGGGATTCCTCTGGGGTTGGGGAATGGTTTCTCACTTCCTCTCTCTTTATCTTTATCTTTCTCTGTGTCTCTGGCAAATATACATTCCCTGTAGTAAAAAAGAAAGCATATTTTATTTCAGTTCAATTGTCTATTTTACATATTATTATCATAGGTGTTAAATCTACTTTCACTTATAATCTCTGATTGTTCTTGAATATTTAATAAGATCTCTTGTTAATTAAATTTTGTACTTAAATATTTCTGTAAGGACTTACAAAAATTTGTCTTTCCCAAGCCTTTATAACTAATGATGTTGAATATAAAACAGAATGTTGGAATAAAAATGTAAGTCATTGATAATGACAAAAGAGCCACAAGCAATCATATGCCAATAGAATGATATAGTAATCATTACAAGGAGGTATAGCTCCCATGACATTTCAATTTGTTTCTCAGAGTTGGATTATAGTTTCCTGGTATATGGAGAAAAATTTGAAAGAGCAGAGATCAACGGAGAGAGGTTACTTAACATTACCCGTCAAAGACTAAATGAACTTGGCATAATCCAGATGGACCACCAAGATATAATATTAAAAGCAATCACTAATATTTATAAAAAGGTAAGTAGAGGAATGCCTTTATATATTACCTCTTCCTAGTTAACAAAAACTGAGTTAAAGTTTAGGAATGTGCTTCTCTCTGCTTCATAGTCTACAGTAAATAGCAATTTTTCATCTTTCCAATTCCAAGATTATTATGACAGAATGGTCTCTGATTACTAACTTAAGAATTCTTGTGGGCCCCTCTCATTTCAATATTTATAAATTGGTTCTATCTGAAGTGTTTACTATTTTTTGCTCTACTTTGGGAATTCTATGCCCCATCATTTTTTGGGGAAAACTCACAGATACTCTGCCTAAAGCCACTTTTTCTAAGAAATAGAAGTCAGAGGTTATAAGGAATTAACTTACAAATTTCTATAAAATTATGGGAAAGAGAGAACTATTATATCTATGGAGGTTCAAAAAGAAACAAAGAATGATGTGTACATTATCAAGACTAGATGCTATATTCCAGGCAGCTATCTCTGCATCTAGCAATAGAACTGACATTTATATAACAGCCAAGACAACCACAAACTCAATAATAAATACTATATAGGGAAAATCTAGAACTATTTAACAAAGATTAAAAAAAAAAAACCTTGAATTTTTTTTTATTTCAAGGCTTTGATTATGCTAAAAATCCATCCATCCATTCAACAAATGTTTATTAAAGAAATTTAATTACATGAGTAACTCAAGCAATATCACAGGCCTGTTTCTAATAAGATTTATTTCCTACATTTTAATTTTGAAAGGCTTAAAACTACCACTTCTAACAGATTTTTAAAATATTCTAATATGGGGCCAGCAGTTAGCATAATGGCTATGTCACTGGACTCCCACGTAGTTGAACGCGGTTCGCGTCCCGGACCTGGTGGCTTAAAACTCACAACGGGCGCGTGTGCGTGCGTGCCCAAGATCTCGAGAGGAGAATGGAGGAGAAGGGATTACGGCGTGGCCATCCCCCCTGGGGGGTGATTTCTCGCTTTCTGTCTCTCTGTCTCTCTCTGTCTGTATGGCGAGAGCACGCGCCCTATGGCAAAAACCTCTCCAAAAAAAAAAATTAATATGCCCTATCTGTTTTGGATAAATTTATTCTTTCACTTTTTCTGTAAGGACACTGCACTGTTTAAAAACTGTAGTCTTATGTATTTCTTTGCCATTTTATTTCACAGTCCAGTTAGACTTTACAAGAATTGTGTCAATGTGTATATTTGATTACACGTTGTATTTCATTCAATTAGATATTCAACTGAGAATATTAACTAGAAAATGCTATGAGCATCCTTGCACATTGTCTGAATGAAATTAGTGTGTCACTCATAGAGTACTGAATTGTAACAATAGTCACCTAGATCATTAAAGCATCAGTATCTTTCTTCATGGAAAACTTACAATGGAGACTACTGATTGTGTCAAGAGAACAAGGAGTTGTTCCCTATAAAGGAGAATACCATTTAAAAGTATTTGATGGATGGGACCAGCAGTTAGTGTAATGGCTATGTCGCTGGACTCCCATGTAGTGGACCGCGGTTCGTGTCCCAGATCCAGTGGCTTAAAACTCACGCCAGGCACGTGTGCATGTGTGCCCAAGATCCTGAGAGGAGAAGGGATTGCAGTGTGGCCATCCCCTCTAGGGGGTGATTTCTCACTTTCTGTCTCTATGTCTCTCTCTGTCTGTCTGGCGAGCACACGCACCCTATAACAAAAACCTCTCTCCCCCCCCCTCCAAAAAAAAAAAATTTGATGGGAGAAAACTTCTAACAGTATCAACTTCTCTTAATTAACAACCCATTTTTAAAAATGTCTTGTTATCAAAATTCAGTGATTACTGGGACTAGCAGTTAGCATAATGGCTACGTCGCTGGACTCCCATGTAGTCGACCGCGGTTCCTGTCCCGGACACAGTGGCTTAAAACTCACACAGGGCGTGTGTGCATGCATGCCCAAGATCCCAAGAGGAGAAAGGAGGAGAAGGAATTGCAGCATGGCCATCCCCCCCTGGGGGCTGATTTCTCGCTTTCTGTCTCTCTATCTCTCTCTGTCTGTCTGGCGAGCACAGGCTCCCTATAGTAAAAAAAAAAAAAAAAAAAAAAAAACCTCTCCAAAAAAAAGAAAAAAAAATTCAGTGATTGCTTAGATAATCTCATAAATTAATCTTTAACTATGCTGCCATGTTACATATCACCAGAAGTATGCTTAGGTTTGAAAGAAACTCTTTTTGACGAATGAAAAAAATAAAAAGCAATGCATAAATTGGTTCTTCTGACAAATTTCTTGCGATATGCAGAAGCCTGAAGTTTTAAAAAACATACATCTTCTAAATGTTTTATGACCATGTGTTTTTTTTGGTCTGTGATTTATCTGACTTAAGATACTTTGGCTTCATAGCCAAAGCTATTAATTTTATTTTCTTGAATTTAAAATGCTACCATTGGTAAGATGTATAATTATTTAATTTAACATTAGGAAAGAAAAGATGCTACCAACTAAACTGCCCTGGTGCTTTTTTGCCAGATGGGTAAGGAATCGAATCCTCATTTCAGACATTTTTAAAATACAAAATATCCAACTTTCTAATGAATAAAATATGGTATTATGAAAGTCCATATATTCCCTAAGACATGGTCTGTTAATAGAATTTTGAAAGATCAAATTGAAAAACTACACATGTCCCTAGCTATCACAGATAAATTTTCAATATAGATGGTTAAACAATGACTTGTGGTAAGTCTATTTCTGACTCAGATTCTGAAAATCAACCAAACATTATATCCTATCTTAACTGGACATCTGGGGTTCCCAGATTGAAACAGTCATAATCCCATTAGGAGAAAAAGTCTCAAAAGAATGTCAGCTGTAATTAATCAAACAGAATATGTGATCAGAAGACAAGCTCTGAATAACACATGATTTCTTAGAGAATGAATATAAACAGAACTTATTTTTGTGCTTCCATGAAAGAGTAAAATTTAAAAAATAAGTGGTACATACACATTTTGTGTGTGCAATAGAGATACCAGAGAGAAAAGAGAGAAAGCCCTCAACAGACTCTTGTCATACCATGATCTCTTTTCTCCAGCCTTCCAGTTCATTGGGATCTTGAGTGCCTGTGTATGTCCCTGGTCTGTTTTCAGGTCAACCTGAGGATTTAAACCTGCTGTTGGCCATGTGGTTCCCAGAACTGCAGTCCAGTACACTGCGAACTACACCATATGACTGGACTTCTTGGCACATATTTAATAGAAAAATCCATCAAAATGTCTTTACTGTCAAAAGGAAAGTACATGGAACACATACATGCACATATTAAATCTCTCATAAAATGAAAAAGTATAAGCATAAATAAGAAAAAATATAGAGATAAATAATCAGAAGACTGTATTACAATGTTATAAAACTGAAATATGGTTTATGTGTGGGTAGAGGGGTGGAGATCAGGTTTCAAGATGTCATTTTGAGTTCTATCTTCATATGAAACGATAAAAATCTTGACAGAGTAAATAAGTTTTCTTAAGAGAAGGAAAATTTCATTTGTTGATAGAGAAGATCAGAAAGTTTAAGTTGGAAGTTTCAAGGTAATATGAAAGGACTACAAAAAAGTTTGTGGAAAATGAAAGTACAAGTTTATTTTGGTGCAAAGTTTTTTTGAAATCTATGCATAAATTTTTTTCATATTATGCATTTTCTGTGAACTTTTGAAGAACTCTTATATTATTAATACCATTTGTTTAATACAATTTTGCTTTATATAGCAAAGTTTTTGCAGCAACTTTGAAACTTAATAAAGGAACATCGGGATAGATGCCATCATGCCCATTTTATAGATGAATAAATTGAAGATCATACAGTATAATAGTCTTGCTCCATAGTTAGTTGGTAAATAAATGAAGGAGCTAGGTCTAGAATCCAGACTTAGTAATTTTATGGTCCAATTGAAGGAGGAAGCAAAGAAAGAATGATGAGGGATGAAGGAGAGAAAGGATTAGAGGAATCTAAAGACTGTCAGGAGACAAGAAATCACTAGAAGTTAAGAAAAAAATAAATATTGAGGAGAATATCATCAGAAGGGCCAAATGTAAAAGAAGGGAAAAATTTATATCATAAATTTTTGGATAGTATATTTTAAGGCAAAATATTTTCCTGCATTAAAATAAAGTATATGGGGCCAGTTGGTGAATGGTTGTTAAGCCACTGAATTCCCAGGTTGCTGACTTTTTGGTTTAAGTCTCAGATTTTGCAGCTCGAAAATCATGCTGGGCAGAGTGCATGCGTGCCTAGAATCCTTAGAGGAGACTGGAGGAGAAGAGATTGTGGCATGGCCATGCCCCCGGGAGTAACTTCTCACATTCCCTTTTTATGTTTCTCTCTGGTGAGTTCACATGCCATATCGTAAAAACCTTAAAAAAAGTATGACAGGAAGAAATAGGTTAATTAACCATAAAAGAACTTATGTATATTACTTCTGCAAAGCCCTTCTTATAATTTGCTTTATGGACCATTATTATTGTCATATTTTGCATATATAAAGACAGCTAAAGAAGAGGTAGGAATTGTTTATTTTTTATTCTTACCCATGTTCATTTTTTTCTTGGTTAAGAAAGTAGTATTGGGGTACCAGCAGTTAGTGTAATGGCTATGTTGTTGGACTCCCATGTAGTCAACCGCGGTTCGAGTCCCGGACCCAGTGGCTTAAACTCACTCTGGCACATGTGCGTGTGTGCCCAAGATCCCAAGAGGAGAATGGAGAAGGGATTGCGGCATGGCCATCCCCCCCTGGAGGGTGATTTCTCACTTTCTATCTCTCTGCCTCTCTCTGTCTTTCTGGCGAGTGCACACGCCCTATAGCAAAAAGCTCTCAAAAAAAAAATTAGTATTGGTAGGACCACCAGCAGATGACATAATGGTTACATTACTGGACTCCCGTATAGTCGACCATGGTTAGAGTCCTGGATCTGGTGGCTTAAAACTCATGCCAGGTGCATGTGCATATGTGCCCAAAATCCTGAGAGGAGAATGCAGAAGGGATTGAGGCATGGCCATGATTTCCTGCTTTCTGTCTCTCTGTCTCTCTTTGTCTCTCTGGTGAGCACATGTGCCCTATAGCAAAAATCTCTCTCATAAAGAAAAAAAGTATTATCATGTATTACTAAAAACCTTGGTAGGAGTTCTATATCTCATACAAAGTTCTCTTGCTTTGGAAAAATAAAGGAGCATTTAGTGACAGATACTAATGTATAATCACATTTTTAAAAAGCTATAGCACCCCAAGCAGTCAGAAAATAGTCAATGGATTTATCATTAAAGCATGAAGATGAAAATCTGTTTTCAGTGAATTCACCATTTTTACTGCTTGGTTCTTGATTACAAAGAACAATACTAAGAAATAATAACACAAAACAGCAGATTATTGATACTATAGATGTGTGCAGATGGGTTCATACTCATTTGGCAGTGCGGGCACAGTATATTAATTTTGTATGGATGAAAAGGTAATCATTGAGGTCTTATATTAGTCAATAATTGAAAATTGTGTTTCATAAAGTTAACATTTATGTTCTGTGAGAATAATTATGATAAGCATGATAAGGCAATAATATCATTATAAGTAGAAATTCAGTTTTGTGACCAGGACTTATCTCCCTCAGAGGAGTAGGGAAGCTCTTTTTCCTGGTATGAAATAATAGGAATTAATTGAACTTCAACTCTGATATTCCTTTTTACAGTCACAGATCACCATGATTACTATCAGTGCCAATGAGAATTTGGAGAACCTTTGTAAGGATTTATAACTAATCCATCTATTCCAGTAAAAATAGCAGTTGGGAAATAATCAGTAGGAAATATTTTTTCAAAAATAGAAAAAATGCAAATATTTCAAAAAGTTTATATTTTAATGTAAACAAATCAGTTTCTGCTTTTATTACATGGAAAACTAATTTATTTCTGTGTTCTTTTTGAATTGGTCTTTAAACCTAGGTCAGGCTTAAATCCAAGGCAGAATCTATCACTAGAATAAGAAACCCAAATTGTGACTGACTTTATACAGTTTTTCAGTATATAAAATGCCAGAAAGTGTGAGTTAATAGTTTATTTTATGGATTATTTTCTTGTCTTTGAGAAATTCAGAAAATGATAAAAGAAAAACACTTGGTTTCCTTGTGCCACTCTTGCTCAGTTTTGTGTAATATTTTATACATTTTGAGATTTGCAATAGAATCCTAGACATTTTAAGTTAATTTTCTTATATTAAGTACAAGAAAAAACATTATGTATATCTTTACTTCTATAGTGGAACTATTTCATAAAGCATACTAAAAAAGTCCAGAGAAGTCAGGGAGCTAAGGAGTGTTTTCAGATACCTGGGCTATTGTTTCTTCTCTCAAGTCTGTGAAATGTAGAGATTACCACACAGCTTCCTTTAAAAACACATGCAGTTAAAGCCTAGAAACAGGTTAGTATTCTGTTCAAATAGTAGGTACATGCACCTATCAACAGCTCAAGACAGGACAAAAATCCTTTAAAACCAGAAAACAAAGCTTAGGAGAAAAGCAGCAATAATTTAGTCAAGTCACAGAATGTTGTTTCATCAGTTCAGTCTCATATACTTAATCTTTCTTCTGTTAAGGTTCGATATTCCAGATTGAATTCTGGGATATAATATTCATCTCCAAACATTGACCCTACAATTAAGTTGCCCATTTTCGTAATTTATGAACTCTTATTTCTGTGTGTCTGCATTTAATTTTACTGACATAGCACTCCCTTAAGAACTTCTTGGAGATCTCGTCTGGTGCTGGTAAATTCTTTTAGGTTTTGTTTATGTGGGAAAGTTTGTGTCTTTTCTTCCCAAATGAACGATAACCTTGCTGGGTACAGAATTCTCGGTTGAAATTGCTTTTCCCTTAATACTTTGAATATATTTTCCCATTCTCTCCTTGCTCGCATTGTTTCCGATGAGAGGTCTGCCGTTAGTCTGATGGGATACCCTTTGTAGGTAACTTGCCTTTTTTCTCTTGCCAGTCTTAGTATCTTGTCTTTGTCTGTGGTTTTGGTCAATCTGGCTATAATGTGAAGATCTTCTTGGGTTGATTCTATTTGGGGTCCTCTGTATTTCTTGGGACTGAATCTTTGAGTGCCTCTCTAGGTTTGGAAAGTTTTCTTGCAAGATTTCATGGAATAGATTATCAATGACCTTATGAGTCTCTTCACCCTCTGGGATGCTTATTATCCGGATGTTTGGACGTTTAATGGTATCTAGTACTTCTCGCATATTATTCTCAAATTTTTGGGCCATTTTCTCAGTCTTTATGGTGGATTTTTCTAGGCCAGCCATTTTCTCTTCTACATTAGAGATTCTATTTTCTGTATGATCTAGTCTGCTTTTAATACTTTCAAGGGAGATTTTGACTTCTTGTATTATAGCCTTCATCTCTAACAGTTCCATCTGATTCTTTTGTAAAGTGTGAAACTCCTCTTTTAGATCTTGCATGAATTTCCTCACCTCCTGGAACTCTTCAACTCCTTTCTCCTTCCTCTTAAGCAGTTCTTTGTCTCTCTTCTCTTCCATCTCTGTTAGCTTTGCCATTATGAATGTTCTGAATTCTTTATCAGACATTTCCATGATTTCCATTGAACTGTGTGTGGATGAAGAGGAGCTATCCGTTTCCCTTGGAGGAGAGGCATTTTCCTGCTTCTCCATATTTCTTGTGGTCCTGCAGCGATTTCTAGTCATCTGGTGGATGGTCGGTTTCTTCCCAAACTTGGAAGTTCAATCTGAGGGTCGGGGAGTGTGCAGAAACGGAAGCAGAGAGAGGGAAGCAATACCAACAACAGCAAAAAAGCAGACAAGAAATAGAGAAAAAGAAGAGAAAAACTTTTCAATAAATCTAAAAAAGAAAAATTAATATTCAAAAAATTTCAATAAAAATAAATAATTAGAAAATTAGTTTCTGCTTTTATTACATGGAAAACTAATTTATTTCTGTGTTCTTTTTGAATTGGTCTTTAAACGTAGGTCAGGCTTAAATCCAAGGCAGAGGGGATTATTAACAAAATAAAGGCCTAGGAGAGAGGGGCCAAAGGGCCCTGTAAAACACCTCACCTTAAAAAATTCTAAAAAGCAAAAATTTAAAAAAAGACAGAGAGAAAGAGGACAGAGACAGAGGTAGAGAGAGACCAAGATTGATTCAGAGACAGGAGACTTGAAAGGGGTTTTCCTACCACACGGGTTTTGTATGCTGGAGGCCCAGTTAGGAGTGGGACATCTTCCTTTCTCCCAGAATGGCTAGATCGTAGGAGCCATGGAGCAGACTGTCTCTTGAAGAAGGGCTGTTCATGCGGGTTTTGTATAGTGTAATAAGAGAGTGGGAAAGGGTAGAGGGTCAAACATGGGGTAAAAAAACATATATATACATATACATATGTATGAAAGTAGAAATGGAATATTACTGATGATAACATGCTTGATTAAGCCACTATGCAGTTTATTCTAGATGGGAAACCACATTTAGTACCTTGTGATAATGCTCAGGGAATGAATGTTAAGTAATTTAAAAAAAAAAAAGTTGCAGGAGAAAAAAAAAACGGTAAAACTGTTCATATCAATTTTTAAAAAAATGCATATTTGATGACTGCAGTAAGCTATATAGCCCCCGCTGGGTACTACTTTATAATATGTTCATTCTACTCACTGGGGTTTATGCCTAAAGTCAGACTTGGGTTCATGTATAGGTATATATCAACTGTGCTGGCTATTGGATATATTTAGACTAATTAAGTTCATTAGCAAATCAATTAAATGGGCGTGGGGAAGGCATAGAAAGCAACCATGGATACCAAAGACAATGTGGGAGGAGGGTGGGACATGGCAGAGAGTGAGGGATAAGGAATCAAGGATGGCAAAACAAAAAACAAAGTATACAAGACAAAAGAATTGGAAAATTATTCACTAAAAACATGTATGTTGATGTGCTTGATTGAGCCAATACACAGTGTATTTTGGATGGAAAATTCATTTGTATGCTGTAGTGATGTATAGTGAATTAATGTAAAAAATAAATAAATTTAAAGAGAAAAAAATGGAAACAACTTGAAAAAAAAAACACATGCAGTTGCCTCTAGTATTCTGTTCTTGTAACAAATGGCTTTACGTTATAACTATGTTAGAATGGAATGTGATTTAAATGATGACAGAGCAGATGGTTTCCTACACAGCAGTTGGAAGGAAAGATCAGTAACTGACTTCTTGGTTTCAGAATTCAGCACATTGAAGTTAACTTACCTGCACTGAACTTTTCTTTGAAGATTATTTAATAAAAAAATTTAAAAATCTTTATTTCCCATCTGAGATATGTAAAACTTTCTCACATGTTTATATATTTTTTTATTAAAATGCACTTCATTTTTTCTCTTTCAGTACATTGGAGTTAGATTTCAGTAGTCCTAAACAGATTTAATAAGAAAAAATCTCTAAGTTAATTTTTTATTTACCAAGTACCCCAGACAATGTGATAATAATTGACAAAATTTGGGGAACTGGCATTAAATGAATGAAATAGACTGTTAAGCAGAAACGAGAATAATTAAATATGAAAATAACTGTGTTGTAGCATAATAGTCAGAAAGAGAGGTTTTATAGTTTGAGATTGCTATGAATAGAAACTAAACAGTTTTGCTATGTCTTTTGTGATACTATAGTTATGACTAATTGCATGTTCTAAAGCTTTTCTATTTTTGTCTTTTAAATTAAACTTATTTTATTAACATATAACAGTTGTACATATTTGTGGATGCAATATGCATTGTCTGTACAAGAATATAATGTGTAATGATTAAATCTGTGTAATTATCATATCCATCATCTCAACCATTTGCCATTACTTATTGTTGGGAACATTCAAAGTTGTCTTTTTCAGTTACTCTGACATATACAGTGTATTGTCATTAACTGTATTCACTACTGTATTTCCATTCTTTTTTTTTTTTTTTTTTGGAGAGGTTTTTTCGCTATAGGGCACGTGTGCTCGCCAGACAGACAGAGAGAGACATAGAGACAGAAAGTGAGAAATTACCACCCAGAGGGGATGGTCACGCCGCAATCCCTTCTCCTCCATTCTCCTCCTGGGATCTTAGGCACACATGCACATGCGTCCGGCGTGAGTTTTAAGCCACCAGGTCCGGGACGCGAACCGCGGTCGACTACGTGGGAGTCCAGCAACATAGCCATTACGCTAACTGCTGGTTCCCTGTATTTCCATTCTTTATGTTATTATGTTGAAATTGATCAAGCTGAAAGCTTGTTATACTTAAGCCTTCTCTCCAAAAGCAACTCATTTTCCCCTTGGTGCCTCTGTTAACTTTCCCAATCCATGTTATGCCTTACGGTCAATATTTGTTTGGAAATAAAGTTCATTTTCTGTCTTTCCATTCAGAAATCTAGGAAGAAAAAAACAACTTAAATTATTATAAAGCCATGCAATCCAAATAACCCTATCTTTTTGGTCTTCCTTCTACAAGATCATTTTTCTAGTCCTAGTAATAGAAATTAAAGTTAAATATTAGGAACTAGAGATGTTTAATACCAAAATCTAATACCTGACTAACTCTGGCTAGATATCTGGTCCCACAGTAGCAGATTGCATGGAAAGCAAAAAGTTGGGAAATTATATTACTATCTCACCAGGTAATTAATTATTTACATAGCCTATGAAAGTAAGAAATTCTTCAAGTTCATTCATAGTTATTTAAATTCCAGATTGGATAGTTGGTTGATTTATATTGACTCTGAGGTAAGTTACAGTGGTGATGGGGGATTTGAACTATTTAGACAGCTGGAAGAAATGTCATTCTGTTAATACCAAGATATGTGTCTGACTATGCCTACCATTCCCTTCTTTCACTACTACTTACTAACTATAAAGATGACCTGGTTTCTCTCTCCCAAGGCTTTTATCTCTTCTAAATAGTTATTTCTTAGAATTTTGACCAGAGAAATTGTTCTTATCATGGTTTCTTTTCTGAGAGATGAAATTGCTAAGAGTTCATGTCTCCAGACCCAGGTGATTTTTTTCTGTGGATATGGGGGTAGGAAGTAAAAACATACATATTGTTTCAGAAGTAGAATCAGTAATTTTAAATAGGAGAGATGCCAGAAGCTTGGGGTTAGGAATTTTTTTTTAACCTAAAGAGCTGTTTGACAAAGTTTCCCAAAATGTAAATGTTTTATAATATATAGAAATGTTGGTTGGATATAAATACAGTCAGGCAGATTTACAGATAAGTAAATAATTGTACTAAAATAATATTAATTAATGCAGCTAACTTTAATTCCCACAGAAATAAAATTGTAGGTTGTAGTGTATTCTTTTTTTAGTGTCTATAGTAGCCTCCAATAGGAAAGAAGTAACCCACATAGTTCAACTTATCTTTGACTTTGTTTTTATTATCTTTTTTAATACTACATTTATTATTCTTTGGTTGTATTTTCTTAAGTCATCTTATTTTTTCCTTTTTCAGAACAAAGTTGAAGAGCAACCTATGCAAGGAGAAGATCAGGTAAGAAATTAATAGTGAAAGAAACAACAAAATTTATAAAAGAGAATTAAAGAAAAAATAATGTGTTAAACACTAATGACCTAAGTATGATAAGTAGAATGTACTCTGTTTTATAATTTTATTGTTCAAAGTATAGTTAATAAGCTGCTTCAGGATTTGTACTAATAACAGCTCCTTGTAAAGTGGGAAAAAATGAGTCGAATAGAATATTTTTTCTGTAGTATCCCAAATATCAAGGTGGAACCATCTGAGTAACTAATTGGTTCACTTTGCATGGGAACTATTTAATGCTTTTTCTGTAAAAGTTCTAGCACCTGATCCCTTTTGTTCCATGGCTTCTGGATGTCATGCTAGTTGTATCCATTGTCACTTCCCTTCTCTTCTGTACTTTTTAATGTTGTGTTCATGTGTGCATGTGTGTTTTTCAGTGTATGTGTGCATGTCTGTGTAAGTGTTTGATATGGTGTATACGGCTGATCAAGTTATTTTTGGATAATAAAAAGGTTTTTATGTTTCTGCTACAATGTATAAAAACATCTTTTTTAAAAAAATAATAAACACACATACACACACACACACACACATTTTAGAGAGAGACTTTTGCTATAGGGTATGTGAACTCGTCAGAGACACAGAGAGAGACAGAGAGACAGAAAGCAAGAAATAATCCCCCAAGGGGGATCACCATGCTGCAATCCCTTCTCCTCCATTCTCTTCTCGGGATTTTGATCATGGATGCACCTGTTTCTGGCATGAGTTTCAAGCCACAGGTCCGGAACTCGAACCACGGTCAGCCATGTGGGAGTCCAGGGATGTAAACATTATGCCATCTGCTGGTCCCTACAATCATCTTTTTATTTATTTATTATTATTTTATTTTTCTAAATAAAATGGGTATTTTAAATTTTTTTCCTAATATTTGTAGGTAGTATATCTGTTTATCAGAGAATTTCTTATTATTAATTTACAGTCTGTACTAAAGATGTATTGTGCAAATGAAGGCACAGAGACTTTCAAAGTGTAGATATATTTCATAAAAGGGTGTTGATTTATCCATTTTCAGTCACAGTACTTAATAGAAAACAATCATTAAAAATACAGTTAGCCAAGACAGGTATAGAAAGGAGACTTAGAGATTCACTTGTAAATTGCCTTGTAGGTAATTAATTTAGTGTAGATTATTTATATGTGTAAGTTCAAAATTTAAGAATTTTTAAAAATGTCAATATTATCCTTGGTAAGATTAAATTTGACATGTCAACACTCAATTAGAAAATATAAAAAAATAATTATTAGCAGTATCAAGATTAATATTTTCAACATAACCTAAATTGTGAAGTTTCTCTGTTCAGCCACTTTTGAGAATTGATATGAACTCTGCTGAGGTCTGATATTTTTAGAGATTAATGCATTTTCTGTTTTTAATCACTTTCAATCTACTGTTACAGTATTTTTTTTAGTGTCTATAGTAGTCTTCAATAGGAAAAAACAAATATATTGCGATTGTAAACTTAAGTGTTGTCTAATTTACAATTCTTGAGTGAAATTTTACCCAAATGTTTTTTTTCAGTTCATTTTATCTGGGAGCCATTAATTTATCCACAGATACTTCTATTTACTGTGGATTATTTGGCTTTTTTTTATGCAACGATGCTATTGAAAATTTATTCAGTTAGTTGGGTGTGTAGCAATCTCAGTGAAATCACATTTCTAAATTATTTAGCAGAGTGATTCAGAGTATAGACTCTAGAATCAGGCAGCCTGAGTTTACTTTCTAGATGACACTTACTAACTATGACCTTTTGCATAAATATTCCTCAGAGTTTACACAGCTTTATTTATAAAATGGAGATAATGACAATACTAGGTATTGTTGTGAATATTGACTGAGATAATAAATGTTATATTTTTATAGAGTGCTAAATAAATGTTAGCTATTGCTCCTATTTCTCTCCTCCAGCCTCTCTCTCTTTTTATTATAGCTCTTTTGCCTCTTCTTCTTTCTTTTTCCTTCCCCTTCCTCTTCCTTTTCATGATTATAAGTATGATTATGAGTATGATTATTTAAGAGCTTTATCCAAGAATTTCCTGGCGCTACACAGCAATCCACACTACATCATTCACCCAGAATAATATTTTCTTGGAATTAGAACACACCCTTGCACAAAAACTTAATAGGCTGAAATCAGATTGCTAAATGGACCATTAAACACCCCTCATAAATTTAGTGCCTATTCCTAATGATAGTTCTCCAATTCATTTTTCAGCATTCTTGAACTCCCTACCTCATTTTAGTCAATCAAATCCTCTTGGCTGTTGCTGGTCAAAAACAACAGGTGGACCCCATAAATACGTATAATTATTATGTGTTAAAAAAAAAAGAAAAACAGGTGGTGAGAATGAAAAGGAAAAGAGACAAGCTATCTTGAAAAATTATGATGGTAATAATAAAAGCAATAATATTAACAGTATTAACAGCTTACATTTGTATAGTGCTTTATTAACTGCAAAACATAAGATTATACAAAGATATGATTATATTTAGTTTATCATATATACAAACATACATGTATAATTTCAGATTTATAGATCCTTTACATAATTCTATTTGAATTATTTTCTACCTGATGTTTCCCTCATCCAGACAAAGTGTCAAGGGCTTCTCTGGAGGTGACAACATACATATATAATATATACATTTTTGAGATATCAGAACAGGTTCCTTTTTGAAGAGGATTTCATAAACATTCTTAGCTGAGACAAATTATTTGATTCAAAACTGATGGTCAGGTCCTTAGGGTTGTACTGGGGATAAGACTCTTCAACTATTGTGAGAAATTGTCAATCCAAGTAAAAGAGTTTGAGCAATGGAAAAGAGGTAGGAAAGCACAGTGTGTCTTTGGGAGATAGTGAAAGGTGATAGCCTTTCCTATTAGTATGTAAAGGAAAATTAGACTGGAGAATCAATATGGATGTCTTTAATGCTCTCTGGATCTCCAGGAATAGGAATTGTGTAAAAGTTAAATTCTAATATAGAGTCCTAATCTCTTGACTCATGAGATCAAAGAGAGTATTTTTTGGCTTTGTGTAAGGGGTCAATTTTTAAGTTCCCTTTTCCTCAAGTTTTGGTCATTACCCACAACTCACAGAGAAGAAATAAATACACCGTTACCTTTTCTTTTCCTTTTTTTTTATTTGATAGTAATTTACTTATCATGAGTAAGATATTTTAATTAATTACTATTTATAAATTTATTGTTTACATTTAATCACTGTGTATCATTACAGCATATCAAATGGCTAAGATTAAAAAAAAAGAAAAGTGCTAGTGAGGCTGTGTTGAAAAGGGAACTCCCCTACACTAATTTACTGGAATGTAAATTATTACCTTTGCTTTTCTTATATGCTCAAACACTTAGGTCCATTTTTTAGATGGTAGGAGCTTTGTATTTACACTTTTTGAAGCATGATTAATGAAAATGAATTAAAACAGTGAAAGAATAGAGCAATGGTATACTGGTAAATGTTTATCAATAAGATATCTGGGAAAAAATCCATGTTATCTGTATCTATATAGAGTTATATAGATGTATAGATACACAGATAAATTTATATACGAGAAAGTGTGCTATTATATATTATATATATTTAAGGTGTATAGCAAATAATTTACAAATAATAAAATACAAAATATTCTTTATTGTAAATCCCATGTAACCAATTGATGCTCAGGGAATGCTTTCATCGATTTCTGGCTGACTCTTATATTGTAGCTAACTATGTTTGTATTAATGAATGGGTGCAATTTAACCATATGTGTTAAGTGTTATTTTTGTTTACATCAATGAGTAAAAAAGTAGTGAAACAATGAATATGTATGCTAGAAATGTATTTATCTATCAATAATGTGAGCTCTTTGTTGAGTCAGAGTAGTTTTTGAGACTCAGAAGAATTTCTTCAACTTTTTGTGAATTTTTAATATAGTAGCTAGAGACACAACAGTCATACTTTTAAGTTTAATCTGCATTATTAACACTTCTACATAATTTTCATAAATCTAAACAATCGGCAAAACAATAGCCCAAGATCTAATTTGTAATGTTTGTCAATTTTTACCTCTTTTGGGAGGTGGTCTGGTGGTTAAAGGAACTTGTACTAGGGATAAGACTTTTCAACTATTGTGAGAAATATTCCCCTATGGTCTGGTGGTTAAAGGAACTTGATACCACATTGCTAACTGGGAGGTTCAAATCCTGGCCCTGGTGGCTTAAGAAACAAGCACTGATGTGTGTGCCCCAAATCCTGTCAGGATAAAGAAGTGGAGGAAAAAGGATTGTGGTGTGACCACATTTCTGTTGAGAGGGTGCTATCTTCTGCTCCTTCTTTCTCTGTTTCTCTCTATCCCTGGCAAGTGCACATGTCCACTTGGCAAATTAAAATGAATAATCTCTCTCTATGACAGCTTTCAGGCTACCAACATGATGGAGATGGAAAAAGATGTAAAGTAGTGCACTACCATAGAGATATAGTAGATGTAAATGACTGAAAAACACAGATAAGAGTAAAAATTAGTAAAATAATACAGTGGTAGGTTCTAAACATTTATTATCTTTGTTTTTAATATCATTTATTTAATTGTGATTTATTCATTTTAAATAATGACTGTGTTTAAGAAATGACTGACAGAATTCCTCACAGTTCAACAATTGTCTCTGGCAAGCCAGTGATAGTAAGCTTTAGTACACCACTGGAATGTAACTAGTGTCATAATTCATTAAGAATTGGAAAATGGGGAAACCAGCAGTTAGCGTAATGGCTATGGTGCTGGACTCCCACGTAGTCGACCGCGGTTCGCGTCCCGGACCCGGTGGCTTAAAACTCACGCCGGGTGCGTTTGCGTGCGTGCCCAAGATCCCGAGAGGAGAATGGAGGAGAAGGGATTGTGGCATGACCATCCCCTCTGGGAGGTGATTTCTCACTTTCTGTCTGTATGTCTCTCTCTGTCTGTCTGGCAAGCGCACATGCCCTATAGCAAAAACCTCTCCAAAAAAAATAAAAGAATTGGAAAATGGTCCTGGGTGTTATTTGACCATCATTAATAATACAGAAGAACTTAGTGTAGCAAAGTAGCAGTTTTTACAGTGATTACTACCTTATAACACTGCCTGCATACAAAGGTCTACATATTGAATGAAGTCTTTAGTATTAATTATTTGTGGTATTTTTATAGTATCTTTTGTTGGGAAACTTTAATAAATTTTTAAACAATGAATACACCACCAAATATTGTAGGAGTAGGAAGCATCAATATGGGAAAGAAGTGAAGAAGCAATGTGGAGTCTGGGATCTAAGGGATTGGGGCATGGAGATGATAAGAGGCATCCATCTCAATAGTAACTCTGAAACAGGTATCTCTAGATGTATTCGTTTTCTTTAAGTACCTTAAAAATTACCATAAATTTATTTTTTTAACAATGCTAATTTATTATTTTATAGTTTTATAGATCAGAAATTCTGTAAAACTCTCAATGGGCCAAAATCAAGGTGTCTACAGAACTGCTTCCTTTTCTTGGTATTCTGTAGGGACTCTATTTTCTTGTTCATTAGATTATTGGAAGAACTCAATTTCTTGCAGTTATAGGACTAAGGACTTAGGTTTCCTTTGTGGCTATCAGCTGTGGATCATTTCCAGCTTCTAAAGGCTTCCCACATTCTTGCCTCATAGCATCCTTCCTTTATCTTCAAAGCCAGCAGTTGAATTTCTCTAATACTTTCAATGTCTCCTACCTTATATTCCACTTTGACATCTCTGTGACCTCTTTTCTGTATCCTTTAAAGGCCTTCTGTTATTGTACTGGGCCCACCCAGATAATGCAGGATAATCTTTACATGTTAAGATCAATTTATTAGTGCAGCCATAACATCAGCATTCTCAGTTCCCTTTGTAATGTAACATAACACATCCACAGGTTCCAGGGATTATCGTGTGAACATATTTGGTGGGGACATTATTCTGCTTATGCATCAGAACTTTTCTATAAGCAAGAGTTGAGGTCACTGACCTTTATTTATGCTTTTACCCACTTTTGTGCTAAGGGATGGTTCCCTACCACTCTTCCCTCTCCATCTATCTCCACGAATATGTCTGGTTTTTGAAACTTTATTCACCTTTATGTGTAAACAACTAAAAGCTCAAAGTGTTAGCAGGGAAACTATATCATGTTTAAATTCTCTCTACCCTTTCACGTCAAGCATTTGTTTTTTAATGCAAACCTTACTACTTCTTAAATTTGGACAGTGATTTAACTCTCTAATCTTCAGTTTCTCCATCTACTAAATAGGAATCAAACACATTCTTCAGCATTGTTGTGAGGGTTAGAAATACTATAAGTGAGCCAGCAGGTGGCATGAATGTTAAGGCACTGGATCCAACATGACTGACCTTGCAGTTCAAGTCCCAGACTTGGTGGCTTGAAAATCAGGCTGGGTGTTTGTGAGTGCCCAAAATTGTGAGAGAGTGGAGGAGAAGGGATTACAGCATGGCCATCTCCCCAGGGAGTGATTTCCTCACTTGCCCTCTCTCTCTAAAACAAAATAAAAATAATACAAATATCAATAAATTCTAAGTCCAGAGCCTAGCATAGTGTAGAAATTCAATAAACGATCCCTCTTATTATAAGGCTATATTTTATTGAATATTTTCAATTAGATATACATTTCATGTAGTCCTACATCATCAATTAGGTATTATATATAGAATGCATACTTATAGCCATATGATCACATTTCTTTTTTTCTTTAAATTTATTTTTCTACATCATTAATTCACTATACATCATTACAACATACAAAATGAATTTTCCATCCAAAATACACTGTATATTGGCTCAATCAAGCACACCAACATATATGTTATCAACAAATAATTTTCCACTTCTTATGTCTTGTATATTTTGCTTTTTTTTTTTTTTTTTTGCCATCCTTGATTCCCTATCCCTCACCCTCTGCCATGTCTCACCTTTCTCCCACATTGTCTCTGGTATCCATGGTTGCTTTCTATGCCTTTCCCTCCATTTAATTGATTTACTAATGAACTTAATTAGTCTAAATATTTGCAATAGCAAGCACAGCTGATATATATATATATACATGAACCCAACTCTGAGAAAATGAGCAACTTAATTGTAGGGACAAAGTCTGGAGTTGAGTATCATATGATCATATTTCACAGTGAAAGATCTGACAAAGTACTAGATTCTAGCATTAACGAGTCTAATTTCTAATATTGGATTTAAGAACTTTAAGAAAAAATTAATACATCCTTGCAGCTTCTAATAAAGGCTATTCATTGGGTTTCAGTGACAGATAATAAGTTTTTTTGGTGAACAAAGACACCTTTTACATTATGCTATGTTTGGCTATTTAGCTATGTGATAATATAGGCCACCTTGATTTTAAAATTTTTTACTAATTGGGTACTCTATGTACAATTAATTACAAAGTCTTGCTCTTTTTTCCTTTGTGATTATTTAGAATCTATGTTTTCTTTTGCACTGTTACTGATGAGGTCCAAGACACGGCTGTACAAGTTAATGGCTACTGAAGAAGACAGGTGAAAGACATCAGATAGGCTGAGGAATTATAATATCCCATGAGTTGGGTGATGATGTCCAGGAAGTGAAATGTATATCCAATGTGTGCTAGGGATCATCAATGGCAATTTTAAAATAGTGGTATTAGTTGGGTAGATATGCTTCCAGTGTCAAGAAATAGGCATGCACCTGGAATTTGTATGGAAGGATCTAGGAAGAAGGTATTCTTTTCCTTCTGTTCTATTAGACTGATTCTAAGCCTTAGATCTTTAGGAAATAAGAATAAGTATAATTATAAGATTATGTAAATATATAGGATGGGAGATTATGTTCCTCTATATTTCCTCAGCTTTTCTAAAGATTTATGAAAATTCTCTTTACTTCACTAAAAGAAATCCAATCTTTAATATTTAGTAATAATAACATTTGAAAGTCTGGGGGAGAGGGGCAGGTGGTGTGGTGGTTGGGGCACTGGACTTCAATATGACTGACTGTGGATCTGCATCCCAGACCTGGTGGCTTGCTTTTTCGCTTTTCCTTTTTCTCTCTGTGCCTCCCTCTGGCCAAATTGAAAATAATAATAATAATAATAATAATAATAATAATAATAAAGAAAATTAAATAATTCTTTTAAAAAAAGAAAATCTAGGGGTAATAGTAACAGTTTTAGGTAAGATATTTAGCTACCCTACCCCATACTCTACCTCATTCATTCTGCTTTTCATATGCTATCCCATGGAAACTTATTAATTAGACAACTATAGTTTGGGAGCATAGATTATAATTTCTAAGTAATGTCCTTTTCTGAAATATAGTGTAATGTGTATGTGTGTATATATACACATAATTTCTTCAGCAGTTGTAAAGGCATTCAGGAATAAGTTGCTTAGTTTCCTAGTGTACGTGTATGTGTGTGTGCATATATATATATATATATGTATATGCACACACACATACATACACATCACATTATCACATTTAATCACTATACTTCTTTACAGGGTACAACATGGCTTTTCCCAGCACAAATATAGTGTATATCAGTCATGACAAAGACATTACCTTATACATTATCACCAGCAAAGAACTTTTTATTGTTGTGTCAATTAAACTTATTGTTTTTCTTTTCCCTGTTCTCTTCCCTTCCTGATTACCCCACTCCCTGTTAATCCTCCCTTACTATCTCTAGTTGTCCTCCCCCTTCCAGTCTTTCAGTTTCTGCTATAGAGTGAGTGAAGAAACTCAGTATATATTGAGCAGGGATATACAAAATGTGTCTTTTACAGTCTGACTTGCTTTGCTTAGCATTAAGTCTTCCATATCTGTTCTTTTTCTATCAAATGTCAGGGTCTCATTGTTTTTTATGGGTGAGTAGTATTGCATACAGTACATATGCCACATTTTTCAATCCACTCATCTATTTTTGGACATTTGGATTGATTCCATGTCATAGTAATTGTAAAAATGCTGCAATAAACGGGGATGTGTAAGGGTTTTTTCCAAATGAGAGTTTTCCAACCCTTTGGGTAAATACCAAAGAGCAGAATTAATGAGTTGTATGGTAATTCTATTTGTAGGTTTCTGAGGAATCTCCATATCATTCTCCACAGTGGCTGTACTATCTTTGTTTGTTTGGTTTTTTGTTTGTTGTTGTTATTTAATGCTAGTAATTCTGACTGGGATTAAGTGGTATCTCACTGCGGTTTTGATTTGCATTTCCCTGATGCTAAGAAATGATGAACATGTTTTCACAGGCTTTTCAGTTTTGGTGATATGAGGCCTTTTATGACTCCAGACATAATTTTTTTTTCTATTTTTCTGAGGAATATCCCTGGTAGTTTGATCTGAATTGCATTGAGTTTGCCAATCAATTTGGGTAGGATTGATCTTTTTTTAAGAGAGAGAGAGAGAGAGAGAGAGAGAGAGAGAGAGATATTTGCTATACAGCATGTGTGCTTGCAGAGAGACAGAGACAGAGAAAAAGAAAGTAAGAAATCACCCCCTAGGGGAATGACCATGCCATAGTCCCTTCTCCTCCATCCTCCTCTTGGGATTTTGGGCACTCACACACGTGCCCTGCATGAGTTTCAAGCCACCAGGTATGGGATTCTAACCACAGTCAGCCATGTAGAAGTCCAGCAGTGTAAATATTACACCATCTGCTGGTTCCAACATTTTGTTTATATTAATTCTTCCAATCCAGAATCATGGGATGTTTTTTCCACTTTCTTACATCCTTTTTAATTCCTTCTTCAAGTATTTCATAGTTCCTCAGTGACGACTTTTACTTCTTTCATTAGGTTTATTCATAGATATCTTACTGTTTTTGTGGCTGTTGTAAATGGAAATGCTTTCTTCAATTCTATTGATTTCAGACATAATTTCTTCAGTAGTTGTAAAGTCATTCAGGAATAAGTTGTTTATGTTTGTGTATTTTCAAGGGCTCTTTTTTTAGTTTACTTTAATTTTTATTCTGTCATGGTCAGAAAAGATGCTGGATATAATCTGTATACATTTGAATCTATAAAGACTTGTTTTGTGCCCTATCACATGGTCAATCTTTGAAAATGTTCCATGTAGGGGATGAGAAAAATGTATGTTTTGTAGTTGTTGAGTGAAATATTCTATAGATGCTTGTCAAGTTAATTTCATTTATAGTGTCATTTAGATCTTGGATCTCTTGGTTTATTTTTTGTCTAGTTTGTCTGTCCAGAGGAGAGAGTGGGTTTTTTATATCCCCAACAATTATTATGTGGCTGTCCATCTCTCCCTTGAGAACCAACAGTCTCTCTTTCACCTATTTGGGTGCTCCAGTTTTGGGTGCATACATATTAGAAATGTTATATCTTCTTGGTGAGCTAGTTCTTTCAGTACTATATAATGTCCTTCTTTGTCTCTTCTACCATCTCCCATTTTAAAATCTATTTTGCCTGATGTCATTATGGCAACTCCAGTCTTGTTTTGGTTTCCACTTGCATAGAATACCTTTTTCAGCCCTTCAATTTTAGTCTATGAATGTCTTTATCAGTGAGGTGTGTTTCTTTTAAGCAGCATATAGACATCTTCTGTTTTGTTTTTTTTTTTTAATCCATTCATCCAGTCTGTTTCTTTTAATATGATAATTTAATCCACTAACTTTATTATTGATATTTGCAGACTTATCTGTTATTTTGTTAGCCATTTTTTGGTTGTTTTTGTCAACTAATTCCTCTTTGCCTCTCTTTAGTTTTCTGGATACAATACTCCCTTTAGTACTTCTTATAGAGCTGACCTAGTAATGGTGGATTCTTTCCGTTTTTGTTTATCTGAGAATACTTTTATTTTTTTCTTCCCATTTGAGGGATAATCTTTCTGGGATAAAGTATTCTTGGTTGAAATTGTTTTCCTTTTAATGTTTTAAATATGTCTTCCCATTCTTTCCTTGCCTGTATTGTTTCAGTTGAGAGGTCTGATATTAGCCTAATGGGATGACCTTTATAAATAACTTGGCATTTCTCTCTTGCCATGTTTACAATATTGTCTTTGTTTTTGTTTTTTTCATTTTGTTTTGTTTTTCCACTCTAGCTATTATGTGCTGAGAAGCGAAATTTTTTGTGTTGATTTTATTTGGAATTCTTTTTATTTCTTGAGTCTGAATTTCTCCATGTTTCTCTAGATTTGGAAAGTTTTCAGCTAGTCTTTCATGGAAGAGGTTTTCCATATTTTCAGCAGCTTCTTCACTTTCTGGAATACCCACTTTATGGAAATTTGGGCATTTCATAATGTCTGGAACTTCATGTAAGTTAGCCCCATTTTTTAATTATTCCTTTCTTTTTTTGTTTTTATTTGTTTTTTGTTGGTTGTTGTTTTTTTTCTCTTTCTTTTTTTTGTGGTTTGGTTTATATTGGAGACTTTGTCTTCAAGGTCAGGAATTTTTTCTTCTGTGTGATCCTATCTGCTGTTAATACTTGCTAGGGAGACCTTAATTTCTTAAAATGTATTCTTCATTTCCAGAAGTTCTGTTTGATTATTCTTTAAGGTGCCTAGCTCTTTTTTAAGAAAATAATTATTTAATTTAATTTAATTAATTAATTTATTTATTTATTTATTTATTTATTTAAATTTTACAAGAGAGGAACAAAGTGAGACAGAGAAGGAACATAGGAAAGTAAGTTGCCAGGTCTGATACCCCCAAGGTATCTATCTCTTTAAGGAATTCCACTTTCATGTCCTGGAATGATTTTCTCATGTCCTGTAATGATTTTCTCATTTTCTGTAATTGATCATCTAGATTTTTTTTTCTTGAATCTCATTGAGTTTTGTGTCCATGAATGTTCAGAATTCTTTTTCTAACATGTCTGTGAATTTTTTTTGCTGTTCATTGTTAGTGAAGAGCTACTGTGCTCACCTGGAGGAAAGTTATCCCCTTGTTTTTTTCATGTTTCTTTGATTACTGTGCTGCTTTTGGTCATCTGATGCAGAAATCACTGCTTTCTATTTATTGGAGTAGATTCAGAAGAGGCCTACCAAGACCAATTCCTAGTGTCCAGGTAAGTGGGCTGAACCCAGTAGGCAGGGAACTCTAGGAGACACAGTGCTTCAAGTTCTGAAGGTAAACCCTGAATAGGGATGCACTTACCAGAAGAGGCCTGCCAAGACCAGACTCAAGTGCCTAGTGAAATGTTAAATGCAGAGGCTCCAGGATCAGACAAGATGGGGTTAAGTTTTTTTTTTTTTTTTACAGTTTTTCCCATAGGATGCATGCTCTTGCCAGAGAGACAAAAAGAGACAGTAAGAAAGAAAGTGAGAAATCACTCACCATGGTAGATGACCATACTACAATACCTTCTTCTCCTTTTTCAACCTGGGATTTTGGGCACTCATTCACATGTGCCTGCTATGACTTTTCAGTTCACCAGGTCCATGAATCTTAACAGCGGTTTGCTAAGCGGGAGTCCAGCACTTTAACCACTATGTCACCTGCTGGCTGTGGCATTAAGTATTTTTAATTACATTTTTTGTGACCTAGGGCAATAATAATTATGATTCTATTTTTTAAACATGTTTAATTTCATTTTCTTTTATACGTTCAATCACATTATTTAGCTTACAAAGTGAATATTTCAACATGTGAACATTTCTCACTAGTCCAGTTGATAAAACTATAAAATTATCTTCAACAGATAATACCATATTTCTTTGTCCCATTAATGCTTTGCCTGTCTATTTTTCTTCTAAATGTCCTTCCTCAGACTCTACTCTTTCACACACACTATATCAGGTATTTACATCCATATACTGTGTTTCTATATCCTTTAGTCAATCAGTCTTAGTCATGGAGTGCAGACACTTGGTATATATTAAGTGGGGACATACAATGTCTCTCCTTCATAGCCTGGCTTGCTTTACTCAGCAGTAAATCTTCAATATTCTTAAATTTTCTGCCAAAAGCCAGAGGGCTTTTTTTTTTGTTTTTGTTTTGTTTTGTTTTGTTTATGGCTGAATAGCATTCCATAGAGTATATGTGCCACAGTTTTTCAATACATTCATTTGTTCGTGGGCATTTGGGTTGGTTCCATGTCTTAGCAATTGTGAATAGTGCCGCAATAAACATCGATGTGCAAGCACATTTCTGATTAAGTGTTCTTCTGTCCTTTGGGTAGATACCAAGGAGTGGGACTGCTGGATTGTATGATAGTTCTATTTGTAGATTTTTGAGAAATCTCTAAATTGTTCTCCACAGTGGCTGGATCAATTTATATTCCCACAAGCAGTGTAAGAGGGTTCGCCATTCACCATACCCCTACCAGCCGTTCTCATTTTTTGTTTTTTTTTAATCTTAGACATTCTGACTGGAGTTAGGTGGTATCTTATTGTTGTTTTGATCTGCATTTCCCTTACGATGACGGATGTGGAGAATTTTTTCATATGCCTTATAGGTTATTCCTATGTCATCTTTAGAGAATTTTTTTTTCAACTCATTCTCCCATCTTTTAATAGGGTTGATCATCTTTTTTCCAAACAGCAGCTTGAGTTCCTTGTGTATTCTGGTTATCAGTCCCTTATCTGACTCATAGTTTACAAAAATATTTTCCTATTCTGAGGGCTGTCAATTCACCATAATTACTGTGTCTTCTGCCATGCAGAAAATTCTTACTCTGATATAATCCCACTTGTCTATTATGGGGATTATCGACTGCGCTTTGGGGGCCTTATTTAAGAAGTCTTTTCCTAATCCAATGTCTCCCAGAGTTTCCTCAGTGTTCTTCAGAAACAGTTTTATAGTTTGAGGTCTTAGATTTAGATTTTTGATCCACCTTGACTTGATTTTTGTCAAAGGTGAGAGGTAGGGGTTCCCATTTATCTTTCTGCAGGTGGAAATCCAGTTTTTCCAGCACCATTTGTTGAAGAGGTTTTCCTTTTCCCACTGTATTGACTGGTACCCCTAGTCAAAAATCACTTGACTGTATGTTTGGGAATTTATTTCTGGGAATTCTCTTCTGTTCCATTGGTCCACCTGTCTGTTTCTGTGCCAGTACCATACTGTTTTAATTACCGCAGCTTTATAGTATATTTTTGAGTCAGGGAGTGAGATTCCGCCCACTCCACTCTTCTTGTATAGAATTGCTTTGGCAATACGGGGTCTTTTATGATTCCAGACAAATTTTATGACCGTCTTTTCTAGATCTGTGAAGAAAGTGTCTGGTACTTTGATTGGCATTGCATTAAATAAGTAGATTGATTTGGGTACAATTGCCATTTTGATTATATTCTTCCAATCCAGGAACATGGAATGTCCTTCCACTTTTTTGTGTCATTTTCAGTTTCTTTTTTTTAGCTTCTAATAGTTTTCCTTGTGGAAATTTTTAACTTCTTTGGTTAGATTAATTCCTAAGTATCTTATACTTTTTGTGGCTATGGTAAATGGGATAATTTTTTTCAGTTTTATCTCAGTCTGCTTATTGTTCGTATATAGAAATGCTATATAGTTCTGTATATTGATTTTGTATCCTGCAACTTTACTGTATTCATGTATTGCTTACAGAATTTTTTTTTTCATGGAAACCATTGGGTCTTTTGCAAATAGAGAGAATTTCACCTCTTCTTTTCCTATTTGAATGCCTTTTATTTTTTCCTCTTTTCTGATTGTGTTGCCAAGGACTTCCAGTACTATATTGAAAAGGAGTGGAGAAAGTGGGCTTCCTTGTTTTGTACCTGCTTTTCATGGAAAAGCTTTAAGCATTTCTCCATTCAGAAGGATGATGTTAGCTATGGGTTTTTAAATAGATTGCTTTTACTGAATTGAGAAATAATCTTTCTATGCCAAATTTGCTGAGAGACTTGATCATGAAGGGATGTTGTATCTTATCAAATCCTTTTTCTGCATCAATTGATGTGACCACATGGTTTTTATCTTTCTTCCTGTTAATATGGTGTATTACATTTATGGTTTTGCATATGTTGAACCAAACTTGCATTCCTGGAATAAAGCCTACCTGATCATGATGTATAATCTTTTTTTATAAGTTGTTTGATACAATTTGCTAGTATCTTGTTGAGAATCTTTGCATCTACATTTATTAAAGATATTGGTCTATAGTTTTCCTTCCTTGTTCGGTCCTTACCTATTTTAAGGATAAGGATGATAGAGGCTTCATAGAATGAATTAGTGAGAGAGTCATCCTTTTGGATCTTGAGAAATAACTTGAGCAGAATGGGAGTTAACTTTTCTTTGAAAGTTTTGTTGAATTCAGAGGTGAATCCATCAGGGCCAGGGCTTTTCTTTGTTGGGTGGTTATTTATTAGTGATTCAATCTCCTGGCTTGTTACAGGCCTATTCAGACTTTCCATATCCTCCTGACTCAATCTTGGTAGATTATATGTGTCCAGGAATTAGACCATCTCATCCAGATTGTCTTGATTCTTGTTATATAGTTCTTCATAGTATCCTCTAATTATATTTTGTATTTCCACTATGTTTCTTGTTATATTGCCTGTTTCATTGCAGATTTGATTTACCTGGTTGATTTCTCTCTTCTTAATAAGTCTTGCTAGTGGTGTATTGATTTGTTTATCTTTTCAAAGAACCATCTTTTAGTTACATTTATTTTGTGTATAGTTCTTTTATTTTCTATTTCTTTTATTTCTGCTCGCATTTTTATCATTTCCTTTTTCCTGGAGTTCTTTGGATTTTTTTTCTGTTGCTTTTCCAATTCTCTGAGGCATGATGTTAGGTGATCCATTTGCCTTCTTTTCGTCTTCGTCTTATGTGCACTAATTGCTATGAACTTCCTTCTTATGATTGCTCTAGCAGTGTTCCAAAGATTATGGAAACTCGTGTCCTCATTATCATTGGCTTCTATAAATCTTTTGATTCCAGTCTATTTCTTCAATAGTTGTGGAGTCATTCAGAAGTAGGTTATTTAGTTTCCATGTATTTGAGTATTTTGAGGATTTCTCTTGAAATTAAACTCAAGTTTAATTCCATCATGGTCAGAGACTATACTGGATATTGTTTCTTTTTTTTGAGAATAAAAATATTTATTTAAAATACTTATAAAATATTAAAAATTGAAAATACTTTAATCCTAGTTAAAATGGCATGTTGATTCAAATACAGTCATTACTGTTCTGTACCTTAAAGCTATTTGAAAAGATAGATTAATGTTTTGTTTCTATGCCTTTGAATCTGCAGAGACTTGCTTTTTGTTCTATGATGCGGTCAATCTTTGAAAAGTTTCCATGTGGGGGTGAGAAAAACGTGTATCTCATGGTTTTTGGATGGAAAGTTTTATAGATATCTGTTAAGTCCATTTGATTTATGGTATCATTTAGATCCTTTGCCTCTTTACTTAATTTTGTCTAGATGATCTGTCCAGGAAGGATAGTGTGGTGTTGAGGTTTCTAACAATTAGTATGTTGCAGCCTACCTCCCCGTTTAGATCTAACAGTCTTTCCTTCCCATATTTGGGTGCTACTGTGTTAGGTGCATAGATATTTATAAGTGTTATGTCTTCTTGATTGATTGACCTTTTTACTACAATATAGTGCCCTTCTTTGTCTTTTCGAGCAGGTTTTGTTTTAAAGCCTATTTTGTCAGAAATTAGTAACGTGACTCCAGCTGTTTTTTGGTTTTCATTTGCATGGAAAATCTTTTTCCAACCCTTCACTTTCAGTCTATGTTTGTCTTTATCCATGAATTAAGTTCCCTATAGGCAACAGATAGAGGGCTTCTGTTTTGTTTTTTATTTTTTTTAATTTTATTTTTTTTTTATCCATTCAGCTAGTCTGTGTCTCTTGATTGGAGAATTTAATCTATTAACATTCAATGTTATTATCGATGTTACCAGACTTGCCCTGATGTTTAAGATAGCCATTGTCTTGGTTACCTTTTATTCCTTTGTTTCTGACTGTTCATTCTTTAGTTTTCCTGGAACAGTACTTTCTTCAGGGATTCTTTTTTTTTTTTTTCTTTTTTTTTTTTGAGTGGTTTTTGCTATAGGGCGCGTGTGCTCACCAGACAGACAGAGAGAGACATAGAGACAGAAAGCAAGAAATCACCCCCCAGAGGGGATGGTCACACCGCAATCCCTTCTCCTCCATTCTCCTCTCGGGATCTTGGGCACGCACGTACACGCGCCTGGCGTGAGTTTTAAGCCACCGGTCCCGAACGTTAATCGCAGTTTACTACGTGGGAGTCCAGCGACATAGCCATTACGCTAACTGCTGGTTCCCTCTTCAGGGTTTCTTAAAGATATGGTCTGGTGTTGGCAAATTATTTCAGGTTTTGTTTGAGAAGATTTTAATTTTTTTCTCATATGAAGGATAATATTGCAAGATATAATAATTTTGGTTGAAATTGTTTCTCTCTTAACACTTTCAATGCATCTTTCCATTCTTTCCTTGCTTGCATTGTTTCTGTTGAGAAGTCCAGTGTTAGTCTGAAGGGATGACCTTTGTAAGTAATTTGTTGTTTCTCTCTTGCTAGTTTTAGTATCTTGTCTTTATCTATGGTCTTTACTAGTTTGGCTAATATGTTCCTTGGGGACGATCTTCTTGAGTTGATTCTATTTGGGGTCCTTTGTATTTCTTGGGTCTGGATGTTTGAGTGCCTCTCTAGACTTGGGAAATTTCCTTCCAACATTTCATGGAATAGATTTTCCATGCCTTTATTAGTTTCTTCACCTTCTGGGAAACCAACTATTCAGATATTAGGGCATCTCATGGAATCTAATATTTCTCATAGATTATCCTCATATCTTTTTGTTATTTTCTCTGTCTTTTTGGTGGTTTTCTCTAGGTCAGAGATTTTATCTTCTACATCAGAGATTCGATCTTCAGCATGGTCTAGTTGACTTTTAATACTTTTAAGAGAGTTTTTGATTTCTTCTATTACAGACTTCATCTCTAATAGTTCCATCTGATATCTGATTCTTTCTAATCATGTCAATTTCTTCTTTCTTTCTTTCTTTTTTTTTTTTTTTGCTATAGGGTGCTTGCACTTGCCAGAAAGACAGAGAGAGACAGACAGAGAGACAGAATGTGAAAAATCACCCCCCAGGGGAGATGGCCATGCCACAATCCCTTCTCCTCCATTCTCTTCTCTGGATCTTGGGCATGCAAGCACACACGCCCAGCGTGAGTTTAAGCCACCGGGTCCAGGACTCAAACCACGGTCAACTACATGGGAGTCCAGCGACATAGCCATTACACTAACTGCTGGTCCCCCATTTCTTCTTTCATATTGTAGAAGGACTTTCTAATCTCCTTGTAGTCTGTTATGTCTTTTCTGCTCCAACTCATAGAATTTGGTCACCATGAATGTTCTAAATTGTTTCTCTGACTTTTTGGTAACGTCCTCTGTTTTTTCAAGAAATAGAGGGGAGTCACTGTGTTCTTTTGATGGAGACATATTTCCTGGTTTATTCAGACGTGAGGCTCTTCTTCTAGCCATTGGGAGATGTATTCACTTTGGAATACCTTTTAGAAGAATGTTTCTTCAACCAGGAGCAAGTGTGTTTCCCTTTTGCTGTGGACTTCTGAGTGACGAAGTCTCTCTTCTGTTATGTTTAGCAATGTGGTCCAAAGAGGATTCTATTCAGGTTTTGGAAGAGCAGTGTCTCTTTTTTTTCAGGCGGTTCATTAAAAGGGGGGACCCCAGTGCATCTTATAATACTAGGGTATGTCAGAACTGTGATTCTAGACCTATCTAGTCTGTCCAGGAGTGTGGAGGAAGAGGAAGAGAGGACCAAATAAGAGGGAAGAAAGTAAGAAGGAGAATAAAGAAAAATGTGCCAGGGGTCCGGAGATGGAAGTGTGGTCTGCTGTAGAGCTGGGGGCAGTCCCTCGAGGTAAGAAGTGTGAAATTAACAAATGAAAGAAGAGAAAAAAACAGGCTTACCTGGCTGACAGTGATAGGGGGGTCTGGACTTGAGGGTGCCAGGGCTGGAGCTGAGGCAGGGGGCCCTGCCTCAGTGTCCCTTAGGCCTGGGGACTGGAGATGGAAGTGGAGTCTGCTGTTTAGTTGGGTGCTATCCTGTGTGATAAGGAGAAGTGTGAAATTAACAAATGAAAGAAGAGGAAAAAAAGGCCTACCTGGCTGACAGAGATAGGGAGTCTCTGGACTTGGGGGTACTGGGGGGTGGAGCTGAGGCAGAGGGCCCTGTCTCAGTGTGCCTTAGTCCATGGATCTGGAGATGGAAGTAGGGTCTGCTGTTGAGCTGGGGGGTATCCTGGCTGACAAAGATAGGGGGTCTCTAGATTTGGGGGTGCTGGGACTGGAGCTGAGGGAGAGGGCCCTACCTCAGTGTCCAACAATTATTTTAATTTGACATTTTAAAATCATTTTTATGCATCAGTCACGGTGCTAAGTGATTTACGTTAATTATTTTATTTTTTTTAACCTCAGTTTCTTCATTTTTTGTATCCTTTTTTGTTTTATTTTATTTTATACATTAAATCACTATACATCACTATAGATTGCATAATGAATTTACCCAACATTAATACACTTTACACCAGTCCAGCTGAAAATACTGTACACATCATCATCAACAGATAATCATGAATTTCTGTGTCCCATAAATGTTTTACCCCTGTAGTTTTCTCTTGATTCATTAGCTTACACATTTTTCCTTCTCTTACTCTCTTCCCACATTGTCTTCAGTATCTATAACCATTTTACATGATTCTATATACACTAGTCTTTCAGTTTCTGCCATAGAATGCAGAGAGTTGCTACATATTAAGTAGAGACATACAACGTCTCTCTTTCACAGCCTGGCTTGCTTCACTTGGCAGTAAATCTTCCATATTTGTCAGCTTTCTATGAGATGCCAGGGTCTCATTGTTTTTGATGGCTGAGTAGTATTCCATAGAGTATATGTGCCATATTTTTTCAATCCATTCATCTGTATGTGGACATTTGGGTTGGTTCCATGTCTTAGCAATTGTGAATAATGTTGAAATAAACATGGATGTGGAAGCACTTTTCTGACTGAGTTTTCTCCTATCCTTTTGGTAGATACCCAGGAGTGGAAGTGCTGGGTCATGTGGTGTAAGAGAGTGTCCTTTTCATCACAGCCTCACCAGCACTTATCATTTTTTTTTTATCTCAACCCTTCTGACTGGAGTTAGTTGATATCTCACTTGGTTTTGAATTGCATCTACCTTATGATGAGGTATGTTGAACATTTTTTCATATGCTTTTGATCTGTTCATAAGTCTTCCTTAGAGAATTGTTCACTGAGCTTACTTTCTCATCTTCTATTTGGGTTCTTATTTTTTCAGGGGTGAGGGAATCCTCTTGAGTTCCTTGTGTATTCTCATTGTCAGTCTCTTATCTGAAGCATGCTTTACAAAAATATTTTCCCACTCCGAGGATTGTTGGTTCACACTAATTATTGTGTCTTTTACTGTGCAGAAACTTCTTAATCGGATGTAATCCCACTTGTCTATTTTTGGGATTATGGTCTATGCTTTTGGGGTCTTATTTAAGAAGTCTTTGCCTACTCCAGTATCTCTCAGAGTCTCTCCACTATTTTCCACCAGTAGTTTTATTATTTGAGGTCTTAGGTTCAGATCTTTGATCCACTTGGAATTTATTTTGTTAATGGTGAGAGATGGTGGTCCAGATTCATCTTTCTGTAGTTGTATACACAGTTTTTCCAGCACCATTTGCTAAAGAGATTTTCCTTTTCCCACTGGATTGACTGATACACTTTGTCAGAAATCATTTGGCTGTATATTTTCAGGTTTATTTCCGGAGTTGCTATTCTCTTCCATTTGTCCACATGTCTGTTTTGGTGCCGGTATCATACTATTTTGATGATCACAGCTTTATAATATATTTTGGAGTCAGAAAGTGAGATTCCTCCTTTTCTACTCTTCTTACACAGGATTGCTTTGACAATACAGGAACTTTTATAACCTCCAGATATTTTTCCATCTCTTCCAGGTTTTCTTGTGTCTTGGCATATACTCAAGGTATTCTCTAATGATGTTTGGTATTTCTATTGTGTCTGTTGTAATATTGCCTGTTTCATTGTGAATTTGATTTATCTGGTTCCTTTTCTCTCTTCTTAATTAGTCTAGCTAATGGCATGTCAATATTTGTTTATCTTTTCAAAGAATCAGCTTTTGCTTTCATTTATTTTCTGTACTGTTTGTTTATTTTCTATTTCACTTATTTCCAGTCAAATCCTTTTCATTATTTTTTCTCCTGGCATTTTTTGGATTCATTTTGTTGTTGCTGCTTTTCTAATTCTCAGAAGCATGATGTCAGGTTGTGCATTTGTCATTTTTCCATTTTTTTCTTATGCTTACTAATTGCTATGAACTTCCCTCTTATGACTGCTCTGCTTTTGCTGTGTCCCATAGATTATGGAAACTCATGGACTCACTATCATTGGTCTCCAGGAATCTTTTGATTTCAATTGCAATTTCTTCAGTAGCAGTGAAGTCATTCAGGAATAGGTTGTTTAGTTTCCATATATTTGTGTATTTTTGTGGTTATTTTCTGAAATTAGTATCAAGTTTAATTTCATCATGGTGGGAAAATATACTGGATATAATTTCTGTGCCTTTGAATCTGTAAAAGCTTGTTTTGTGCCCTATCATGTGATCAGTCTTTGATAAGATTCCATGGGGGGGGGGAATATGTATTTCATGGGTTTGTGGTGGAAAGTTCTATAGATGCTTGTCAAGTCAATTTGATTTATGGTATCATTTAGATCCTGTATCTTTTTGGTTATTTTTTTGTCTATATGATCTGTCCAAAGGAGATAGTGGGTATTTTAGGACCCCAACAATTACTGTGTTGCAGTTTATCTCTCCTTTTAGATCTAACAGTCTTTCTTTCACTTATTTGGGTGCTCCTGGGTTGGGTGCTGAGATATTTATAAGCGTTATATCTTCTCGATGAATTAGCCCTTTTACTACCACTATATAATGCTCTTCTCTTTCTCTTCGTATAATTTGTGTCTTAAAGCCTATTTGCCTGTAATCAGTATCATGACTTCAGGTGTTTTTTGGTTTCTATTTGCATTAAATACCTTTTTCCAGACCTTTACTTTTAGTCTATGTATGTCTTTATCAGTGAGGTGCTTTTATTTGGGTAACAGATAGAAGGTTTCTGTTTTTTATTTTTTGTTTGTTTGTTTTTTAATCCATTCAGCCAATCTGTGTCTCTCGGTTAGAGAATTTAATCCATTATCATTCAATGTTATTATCTATATTTCTAGACTTGTCTCTACCAATAAGTTGGCCATTTTCTTGGTTGCTTTGTTATCTTATTTCTTTTCCATTTTCTTGGTTGTTTTGTTCTCTTATTTCTCCCTGTCTTTTTTTAGTTTTCTTGGTATAGCACTGCCTTCAGAATTTTTTGAGGAGCTGGTCTGTTGTTTGTAAATTCTTTCTGGTTTTGTTAATCTGAAACTCTTCTTATCTTTTCTTCCCATTTGAAGGCTAATCTTGTCCAGTATGGTAACCTTGGTTGAAATTGTTTTTCTTTTAGCACTTTGAATATATATTCCCATTTTTTCTTTGCTTGCATTGTTTCCAGTGAGAAGTCCAATGTTAGCCTGGTGGGTAACCTTTGTACGTAACTTGAAGTTTCTTTCTTGCCAATTTTAGTATCTTGTCTTTATTTGTGATTTCATTCAATATGGCTGTGATGTGCCCTGAAGAGGATCTTCTTGGGTTCATTCTATTTGGGGTCCTTTGTATTACTTGTGTCTGGATGTTTGAATGCTTCTCTAGACTGAAAATTTTCTTCCACAATTTCATGGAATAGATTATTAATACCCATATTTGTTTCTTCATCTTCTGAGATAACAATTATTCTGATAACTGGGTGTTTACTGGTATCTAGTAGCCTTTTTGGCAATTTTTTCTAGGTCAAAAGTTTTGTCTTCTATATCCAAGATTCAGTCTTCTCTATAGCAAAAACAAAAGCTAAACCAAACTAAACTTTTAAGAAGGCAGAAAAATGCTGTTAATAATGTAGGTATGGGGACTGGCAGGTGGTATGGTAGTTAAGTGGGCTGGACTCCCACATGGGTGACTGTGGTTCAAGTCCTGAATCTGGCAACTTACTTTCTCACTTTACCACTCTCTCTCTCTCTCTCTGTTTCTCTCTAGTCAAATTAAAAAATAATAATAATGAATAAAAGTAAATAAAATTATAAAATAAATAATGTAGTTATCACTTAAAAGTCATTTAAAATAAGTCACCCTGGAGACCAGCAGGTGACATAGTAGTTAAGATCCTGGAGTCCCACATGGTTGACTGTGTTTGATGTCCCAGACCTGGAGGCTTGAAACTTATGCTGGGCACGTGTGCATGCATGCTCAAAATCCTGAGAGGAAACAAGAAGAGGAGAGATGGCAGCATTGCCATCGCCCCTGGGGAGTGATTGCTGACTTTTCCATCTCTCTCTGTCTCCGTCTCTCTGGCAAACAAAAATGCCTTATAGCTAAAATATCACTCAAAAAAAAAGTCACCCTTTTTCCTTAGCCATTTAGGTTTACTTTAATTAAATAACAGGGATTTTTTCCATATTATGATCTTGTCATACTGCTTTACCAAACACAATTTCAGTTCCATAGAATATTTATGCAAAGATCTAATCTTTGGAATCCACTTTGAAAAATTTTCTCTGTTACTTGCATTACAGGACAGAATAACCATTTTTCAATGTCTCAATTAAGTTATTCCTTTATAACTTTAGCTCCTCAAAAATCATTGTCAATTTTTTAAATGTGGAAAGCCATTGACTAAAGAAATGCTGGATTCTGGGAACCAGCAGTTAGCGTAATGGCTATGTCGCTGGACTCCCACGTAGCCGACCGCGGTTCGTGTCCCGGGCCCGGTGGCTTAAAACTCATGTTGGGGAGGCAAAGGGAAGAGGCCTTCTTGGAGACACAGTCTCATGGATTCTGAAAACTAGCCATTTTGGGGAAACAAAAATGAATACTTCCCACTGATAGATAATTTGGCCTCTGGCACACAAAACTCGCATGGTAGGAAGACTTCTCCCAGGCCTCCTGTTTCTGCACCTGTCTTTGTCTCTCTCTACCTCTGTCTCAGTCTCTGTCTTCTCTCTTTTTTTCTGTAATTTTTGCTTTTTAGAATTTCGCTTTTCCAATTTTTGTTTTTATACTGAGATTTTTTTAAATATTAATTTTTTATGTTGTATTGAGAAGTTTCATCTTCGTTTTTTTCTTCTCTTTTTCTGTTTCTTGTTTGTTTTTTTGCTGTTGTTGCTGTTGTGTCTCTCTTTCTGTTTCCTTTTCTGCACGCTCCTCAATGCTCAGATTGAACTTGCAAGTTTGGAAAGAAACTGATCATCAACCAGATGACAAGAAATTGCTGCAGGACCACAAGAAATATGGGAAAGCAGGAAAATATCTCTCCTCCAAGGGAAAAGGATAACTCCTCTTCATCCACACACAGTTCAAGGGAATTAATGGAAATGTCTGATAAAGAATTCAGAACATTCATAATGGCAAAACTAACAGAGATGGAAAAGAAGAGAAACAATGAACTACTGAAGAGGAAGGAGAAAGAAGTTATTGAGTTCCAGGAGGTGAGGAAATTCATGCAAGATCGAAAAGAGGAATTTCACACTTTACAAAAGAATCAGATGGAACTGTTAGAGATGAAGGCTATAATACAGGAAGTCAAAATCTCCCTTGAAAATATTAAAAGCAGACTAGATCGTACAGAAAATAGAATCCCAGACATAGAAGAGAAAATTGCTAACCTAGACAAATCCACCATGAAGACTGAGAAAATGGCCCAAAAATTTGAAACCAATATACGAGAAATACTAGATACCATTGAACGTGCAAACATCCAGATAATAGGCATCCCAGAAGGCGAAGAGACTCATAAGGGCATTGATAATCTATTCCATGAGATCCTGCAAAAAAACTTTCCAAACCTAGAGAGGCACTCAAAGATTCAGTCCCAAGAAATAGAGGACCCCAAATAGAGTCAACCCAGGAAGATCTTCTCCAGACACATTATAGCCAGATTGACCAAAACAGCAGACAAAGACAAGATACTAAGATTGGCAAGAGAAAAATGGCAAGTTACCTACAAGGGGTATCCCATCAGACTAACAGCAGATCTCTCATCGGAGACAATGCGAGCGAGGAAAGAATGGGAAAATATATTCAACGTGTTAAGGGAAAAGCAATTTCAACCGAGAATACTGTACCCAGCAAGATTATCATTCATTTGGGAAGAAAAGACACGAACATTCCAAGATAAACAAAATCTGAAAGAATTTGCCAGCACCAGACCAGATCTCCAAGTTCTTAAGGGAGTGCTATGTCAGTAAAATTAAATGCAGACACACAGAAATAAAAGTTCAAAAATTAAGAAAATGGGCAACTTAAATGTAGGGACAATGTCTGGAGATGAATATTATATCCCAGAATTCAATCTGGAAGATCGAGCCTTAACAGAAGAAAGATTAAGTACATGAGACTGAACTGATGAAACAACATTCTGTGACTTGACTAAAATATTGCTGCTTTTCTTCTAAGCTTTGTTGTCTGGTTTTAAAGGATTTTTGTCCTGTCTTGAGCTGTCGATAGGTGCATGTACCTACTATTTGAACAGAATACTAACCTGTTTCTAGGCTTTAAGTTTCAAGGAAATTTCATTACCAGTTCAAAACTGCTCTTCTTGAAATTACCAGCTGGACTTGCTATTGAAAGTAGTTAGATTACGTATGATATTGAGTGATCAACAAAATGTTGGGGGAAAAGGAATGGAAGACAACTGTATATAGCAGAGATAGTGTAATAAGAGAGTGGGAAAGGGCAGAGGGTCAAACATGGGGTAAAAAACATATATATACATATACATATGTATGAAAGTAGAAATGGAATATTATTGATGATAACATGCATGATTAAGCCACTATGCAGTTTATTCTAGATGGGAAACCACATTTAATATGTTGTGATGATGCTCATGGAATGAATGTTTAGTAATTTAAAAAAAAAGTTGCAGGAGAAAAAAAAAACAGTAAAACTGTTCATATCGAAATTTAAAAAAATGCATATTTGATGACTGCAGTAAGCTATATAGCCCCAGCTGGGTACTACTTTATAATATGTTCATTCTATTCACTGAGGTTTATGCCTAAAGTCAGACTTGAGTTTATGTATAGGTATATATCAGCTGTGCTAGCTATTGGATATATTTAGACTAATTAAGTTCATCAGCAATTCAATTAAATGGGGGGGGGAAGGCATAGAGAGCAACCATGGATACCAGACACAATGTGGGAGGAGGGTGGGACATGGCAGAGGGTGAGGGATAGGGAATCAAGGATGGCAAAACAAAAAACAAAGTATACAAGACATAAGAATTGGAAAATTATTTTCTGATAACATGTATGTTGATGTGCTTGATTGAACCAATACACAGTGTATTTTGGATGGGGAAAAAAAAAAAAAAAAAGACTCACGCCGGGCGCGTGTGCGTGCGTGCCCAAGATCCCGAGAGGAGAATGGAGGAGAAGGGATTGCGGCGTGACCATCCCCCCTGGGGGGGTGATTTCTCGCTTTCTGTCTCAATGTCTCTCTTTGTCTGTCTGGCGAGTGCACGCGCCCTATAGTGAAAACCTCTCCAAAAAAAAAAATAAATAAATAAGAAATGCTGGATTCTCAGACAATGATTTTTCTTTATGACTGAAAAAGTTACTTCTTTGACTTAGGTCTCTACCCTTTTCCTCTCCTTATTTATATATTTATTATTTGAATTTAATCATTGTACATCTTTACAGTGCACAATCTGTTTTTTTTTCAAAGTATGCATGCAGTGCTTATGAATAAAGGTAAAGATAATCCCATATTCATCATTTTCAACAGAGAACTTTACATTCTTGCGTCTGTTAAATGTTTTTCCTTGAGCCCCTCTCTTCCATTCCCATTCCACCCCCTCCTATACCGTCTCTGGTATCTATACTTGCCCTACTCACAATTATATCTTTGAATATTTCCATTTATTCCATAGAGTGCTGGCATTTGGTATATATTGGGTGGGGATATATCATGTTTGTCTTCAATGGTCTGTTTTGCTTCACTTAAATTAAATCTATATTCATTGACTTTGTATCAAGTGACAAGTTCTCATTTTTTTTATGCTCTATGAACACTTCCATTTCCTGACTGGATACCATCTTGGATGGCTTAAGTATAACCTACAGTAGGATTTTGAGTGCTTTGGATAGGGATAATACCTGCATTGGTTCTCATTCTAGGATTTAGTGTAAAATAATTCATGTCTGTGAGCTCCCACCTACTGACTCAGCTAACTCAGTTACATATCACACCTTGCTGAGGCCAGAGCCTCCTTGGAAATAACTTCCATTTGGAATTCACTATGTATTTAGACAGTGTTCTCTATTAGTTCAAATGTCTTACACAAGTGGATAACAGGTGTTGTACCCATAAAGGAGCTTCTCATTCAATGAAGAAAAAACATAAGTATTCTGCTTTAGGATCATTTATTTAATTACTTCATTAGAGATTTGGATAAGGATTGATAAGTAGATTCATTAGGTATTAAGGTAATGTTAAATATTAAAGTATTGGGATTGGTTCACTGGTAATTTATCAGAATAAGAAATCAAAATTCAAAATGACTCTTACTGAACATATATTTAACATTTCAGTGTCATGTCACTATGGGCTTATACAGAAGATACAGGGAGGCAGTTTGAAAAATTATTTTGTCATTGTCATTAACTAAATATTTATTGAAAAGTAATTTTATTTTATTATCATGGGTCTACTTCTGAGTGCCATACCAAAAGTGATGTATGGAATATATTGAGTAGCAAAAGAGATAATATATATATGGTAATAAGATTATACATTATGTATCAAAAATACTTTTCAAATACTGTTTCTATTTTTCTTTTTCATCAACTCAATAATAAACTAGGGCAGAGTTTGTTTGGCAGGGAAACTGAGACAGTATGGTTAAATAATTTGCTCTTGTATACAGTTAGAGAGTGGAAATGATAAATTGAGAAAGTGGAGCTCCCAATTCTTTATCCTCTATATTAGTCTTCATTTATTCATTCATTAATAAATTTTTAACACTTTCCATATATCAGATGTTGTTATGGATGCTGGGGATATGGTGAAATAAAAGTAATCATAATTCCTGCCTTTATTTATTTTACACATTCCTGAAATACAGAGATTCACACATAACTAAAGGAAGACTTCTAGAAGGATGCACATAGTACAAATGTTGGGTTAAAAATTAGAGATATAGTTTCACTTGAAATATAAAATAAGAGAATGGTGAAATGGACTAATATTTATATGAGTTATAATATGAAATGAACTCATATTTATATGAGTTAGAGGTATAATATACCAGAGAGAAAATCCTTGGAAAGAGCACTTGATTTAAAAATATGTGCATGAAAAATTATTTACAGACTGATTATTTATGCCCATAGGAATGAAGGAGGATATATTTGTAAAAAAAAAAAGGTACATTAGCATGTCTGAAAAGGAAAACTAATGAAATGGCATTGTTTACTACTGAGAAGTGAGAGGAATGCTAAAAACATGAAATTGTGATTAATTCACATGAATTAACTCAAGTTCAATTTTTAAATTTTACTAACAATATAATAGATCCACTTAATATTTAAATCTTTTATTTGTAAAATAGATGAACAATGAAACATTATAGTTGAAGGTTGAAGGTTAAAAGTTCTAGGTTATAGTTGAAGATAAAATGGGTTAATGACATTAAATAGATTTCTTTTTAGTTGCCAGAGGGCATGTTTGCTAGTCAGAGAGAGAGAGAAAAGGAGAAAACGAAAGCATTACTCTCCTCAGGTGATGCATGATTGTGTCACAATCCCTTCTCTTCCATTTCTTCATCCTGTCAGGACTTGGGACACACACACATGTGTCTGAAGTATTTTTCAAGTCATCAGGGCCAACCACAGTCAGTCATGTGGGATCCAGATTCCTTTATGCATCGGTGTACAGGGTTGGCACAAAATAGATCTTTAAATTATAAATGAGTGTATAGTTATAATTTATTATTTTCATGAACATCATCATTAAACATTATGACAATAATAATCACACATCACAAAGAAGACAACATAGAAATTTTTGGTGGAAATACTAAAGACAAATATTTAAAAAGAAAATTCTTACATAAAGATTCATTTTATTCCTTTTCTTGTCAAGTTACTTGAAAAATCTAAAGTCATTAATTTCAAAAAATGTCCATCCTTTACACATTTATTATTTCTTTGTTTATCCACTTTCTTTTCTCTTCCATATATTACTTTCATGACAGAAATCACTGGCCATAATTTCATGTTTTTAAGATTCCTGTAACTTCTCAGTAGTAAACAATGCCATTTCATTAGTTTTCCTTTTCAAACATGCTAATGTACTCTTTATCTTGAACATATCCTCCTTCATTCCTATGGGCATAAATAATCAATCTGTAAATAATTTTTCATACACATATTTTTAAATCAAGTGCTTCCTCCAATGATTTTCTCTCTGGTATATTTTACCCTTAACGCATATAAATATGAGTTCATTCTATATTATAACTCATAAATATTAGTTTATGTCACCATTCTTTTATTTTATATTTTATATCTGACCTCAAATTCAGAGCTGGAAAAGGGCATCTTAGTGCTTGGAAATTCTGTAGTATTTATACTTCCAGTGTTAATAGCCACTGACTTTGATTTTTAAAAGTGCATTGCTTCTGGGGCCAGTAGGTGACATAGTGGTTAAGGCACTGGATTCCTACATGGCCCACCACTGTTCAAATCCAGATTCAGTGATTTGAGCCTCACACTAGGCTCATGAGCATGCATTCCCAAAGTCCTGAGAGAGGCTGGAGGAGAAGGGATTCCAGTATAGCCATTCTCCCTGGGGAGTGATTTATCACTTTTTCTCTTTCTGTATATGGTGAGAGCACATCTGCTATGGCAAAAACCTTAAAAAATTGCATTGCTTCTGGAAAATACAACCATTACATATGTGCACTTCTAATTTTTTTTAACATCAGGAGTTTGTGTCATAATCATTAAAAATGTAAAAATTTTTAATCAGAGCCTGTTATTTACCAGCTTCATATAGATTATGACTTTGATTATGTTATTTGGGGAAAATTATCCTATTTAATGTCATTTGCACCATAGCAGGAGACTCTCAAAATTATATTTTCTTTCATTTATGTTATTATTTATTCCAGATCATAAAAGCACAAAATATTTCTCTATGTTTGGCTTTAGATTTTAGACAAATGACAAAGTAAGTGGATGGATTTCTTCAATAAGTAATTGAAAAATTAAACAGAAGTCGTTATTAGTATTTTTTTAGACTTTTTTTTTGCTATAAGGCACATGTGCTCATCAGAAAGACAGAGAAAGAAAGTGAGAAATCACCCTCCAGGGGGGAGGGCCACACTGCAATCCATTCTCTTTCATTTTTCTCTTGGGATTTTAGGCATGTGTACACATGCACCCGGCATGAGTTTAAGTCCCCAGGTCCAGGACTCAAACTGCAGTCAGCTATGTGGGAGTCCAACAATGTAACCATTACACCATCTGCTGGTCCCAAGTATTTTTCTACCTTTGTGTTAATATATGTAATGCCAGATCTAGAGACCTGTAGATCTTATTTATGTTGCACCATATGAACAAAGTAATATTAGAACTTTAATTTAGCAATAAGCAGCATCCAGACCATGGAAAAAATAGTTTCTACACCTTCTATACAAAATTAAAATATCAATAAAGAAGATGATTTGCTGTTATATTTAACCTATTTTCAATCTCACAAATCTGCAATGCCTTTTGCACAAACTCCTGAGAAGACTCCCTTATTTTTAATAGAAAATATTGTGTAGGCTTTTCTGAATGGCTCATACTATCTAAATGGATCAGTTCCATTCTTAAATTGCAACTGTGCATGCTACAGAAGACTTCATCAGCTGTTAATCCTGTCCCACATGCACTGAGCAGAATAATATTAGAACACGCAATGCGTATAATCAGTCCACTGGCAATATCAAGAGTATTTGGAGAAAGCTGGTTCATAGAGAAAGGCTCCTCTGCTAGCTTTGCTTGGGTAAAATGTTTCTGAGAGCTAAACAAAGTACATAGGACATTTTTTTCTACTATTAATGTCATTAGCTCTTGAAAGCTTTATTCCCTTACTAACAAAGATTATATACCATCAAAAAGTAATTAACTGTCGAGAAAAATAATTTATTTAATTTCATGACTCATAATGGAATCTTAAAGTCTATAACTCAAATTTTAATGGAAACATGAGAGATTGTCTTTTCAAGCTCTTAACGTTTAAAAGATCATAAAACGGTTGAAGTAGATAAATATCTATTTTGGTATACTATGACCTTCATGATTTCAGAGAAAATTCAATATTGTAGGGCAAGTTAACCTTTGAGAAACATTTTCTTGGACATCTTCATGTCTTTATTTCTATGTGTAATTAATAATAATAGTTTCATATTCGTATTCTTAATATACATCACTTTTTTAATATTTTAAAAAGGCAATCTTTTTGTCATTTAAATTGCATTATTTGCCATCAGCTATTTGTGCTAAAATAATTGCCATTATGGCATTCTTAGGATTTTCTTTACAAACAAAAAACACTCAAATATAAGTTAATTGACCTAGATGTTTTGGAGTTACTTGAAAAACAAATGCTTGTTCTCTGCAAGTAATTTTAAAAACAAGACAGGGGACCAGCAGTTAGTGTAATGGCTATGTTCCTGGACTCCCATGTAGTCAACTGCGGTTCAAGTCCCGGACCCGGTGGCTTAAAATCATGCCTGGGCACATGTGCGTGCATGCCCAAGATCCCGAGAGGAGAATGGAGGAGAAGGGATTGCAGCGTGGCCATCCCCACTGGGGGGTGATTTCTCGCTTTCTGTTTCTCTCTGGCGAGCGCACGCACCATATAACAAAAACCTCTCCAAAAATAAATAAATAAATAAATAAATAAATAAATAAATAAAAACAAGACATATATTTGATTGTACACTCTTTTAAGGAAGACTTTTATATATCAACAAAAACAGTATTTATTAGGTCAGCTTCATGGTGCATGGGTGATATGCTGCTCAGAAGAAGCAAAATCTCATATGGTGACTGCAATTAGAATCCTTGGCCTGATCAGCCTAAAACATGCCAAGAATGCATGTAAGTGTCCAGGATACAACTGATTAGTGGTCCAGAGGGAGGGATCATAGCATGACAAGACCCTATGAAGAGTACTTTTCTATCCCTTTCTTGTGCACATGTTCTATTTTAATAAGAATAAAGATAAAGGAAAAACATTTTTTTAAATACCCAGTATTTATTTATTGTTTTATTTTAACAATTTTTTAAAACTATGTTAGAACAGTCAGTCCAAGTTTACTTAAAATATTAGAAGGGCTAGATGTTTTAATTCTTTGAAGTTTCTTTAGGAGTCCAAAGACACTGCCTTACATTTAGAATCTGGTGGCCAAGGATTACTAACAGTGTCTATTTTTAGTATTATTTAGTTAGTTTTAGAATATACTAATTAAATATGAATAATAGCTCATATTTGTATAGCATTTGATATTTTTAAAAATCCTATGTGTGGATAAAGCATTAGTATCTGTATTTTATGTAAGAAATCTGAGGCTTTGAGACATTTAAGTATATTTGAACAAAGTCAGACCTAATACCATCTATATGGCTTTCTATTTCACCACACTGGCAATAGTATGGCATATGTCAGAAAATTTTCATTTTTTCCTGTCTTACCAGAGCTAACTACATTTAATAATGTAATAGAGAGAACACTGGGAATTAAACAGCATTTGTTTCCAGGATATAATCTGCTAATATTTAGCTGTGTGAACATGGGAAAGCATTCATGTGACTTGCTAACTGAAAAACATTCTTAAAACTAGAAAGCTGGAAAATATATAATTCATGCATTCCTTAAAAATACTAAGTAATATATTTCAGCTTACCAAGAGAAGAATAAAATAAAGAATTTAAAAGGGAAGTTATAATATAAAGTAACTGGCAATAATCAATGAAACTAGTAAAACATAAGTTTTATCAAAATAATCTTTGGTACTATGGTTATAAACTGAACTCAAAATTTTAAAAAGCTCTTGATAGGCTGGCCCTAGTGGTTAAAGGAGTTGGATCTCACGTGGTTAAAGGAGCTGGATCTCACGTGGCTGACTGCAGTTCAAGTCCTGACCTTGGCAGCTTGAAAAACACGTTAAGTGAATGTGACTCAAATCCCCACAGAATGGAGAAATGGAAAAGGGATTGTGGCCTGAGGGTGCATTGGAGGGTGCTTTATCTCTCTCCCTCTCTCTTTCTCTCTCTGTTCTCAGAAGGGCACACACCCTCTGGCAATACAAATAATTTCAGAAATGCTCTTTTTTTTCTTTTTTTTTTTTTTTTTTGGAGAGGTTTTCTGTTATAGGGTGCATGCTTTCGTCAGAAAGACAGAAAGACAGAGAGACAGAAAATGAGAAATCACCCCCCCAGGGGGTATGGCCACGCCACAATCCCTTCTCCTTCATTCTCCTCTCAGGATCTTGGGCACGCATGCACACGTGCCCGGTGTGAGTTTAAGCCACCAGGTCCGGGACTCAAACCACGGTTGACTGCATGGGAGTCCAGTGACACAGCCATTACACCAACTGCTGGTCCCCAGAAATGCTCTTGAAAGGGGCCAGCAGGTGGCATGGTGATTAAGGTGCTGGATCCCACTTAGCTCTCTTCACTGGAGTTCTGGACCTAGCACTAATGGATTAGAGGATATAGAAGCATGGAAAATGGTTATGGATACTGGAGACAGTGTGGGAAGATGGTGTGAGAAGTGGAAGAGTGTGAAGAAAAAATTAAAGAGATAAATAGAGATGCAAGACATTTATGGGACACAGAAATGGATTATTATCTGTTGATTATAACTTGTATAGTATCCTCAACTAAACTGGTGTGACGTGTATTCATGTTAGGTAAATTCACTTTACAAACTAAGTGATATATAATGATTACATGTATAAAATAAATTAAAATTGAAAAATAATATTTCTTTAAAACTAAACAAACAAACAAAAACTCCAGGCATATGTGTGTGTGTGCCTAAAATCCTTCTAGACGAGAATGGAGAAGAGATTTTGGCATTGCCATCTCCCCCGAGGTGGAGTGATTTCTCATTTTCCCTCTCTCTTTGTCTCTATCTGTTGCTCTCCAGCGAGCACATGGGGTCTACGGAAAAAAACAAAAACAAAAACAAAAACAAAAAACAAACAAACAAAAAACAAACACTTGTGGAAAGAGAAAGTGTACATCCAAATAATATTAAGTTATTTTAATATTAATGAGATAATTTGTGTATAAAATCTCCCATTGTACCAATAAAAGCTGGAGAATATTAGGAAACAGAAGGTGTATTTCAATGCTCAAATCTTTAATGTCGGCATTGATATATCATTTTGGCATCTATAAATGAGAAAAATTAGAGTCTTCTATTTTCTCTTACTTTCACGTTCATATTCTAAAGCTCTTTGTAAGATGGAAAATATGCCCAAATATACACATTTTACTGTACCAATCAGAAAACATGCAGTAAGTTCATTTGTGTGAGGTGGATGCTACCAAAACATAAGAAGTCTGGAAAATGAGTTTTTTGGGGGTTGATTTGTGATATTTAAAATGAATTGCTAAGATTGAGCTTTTGAACATATCACAAATAAATTTTACATTAGGAAGAAATGATAATTGAATAGATATGTACTTGGTTCTCTGGTTTCATAGCAATCATACTAACATGGTTATTCACATAATTCCTTATTGGATCCAGTCCATAAAATGCTCATAAATATATTTCTTACATAATAAAAATATCTCTACATCCTTGACTTTCAATGACTAAAAAAGGCATGTCCTTTTAAATATATTCTCTCACTATTTAGTAACCACAGATTATTCCTTGATCATAACTATATGGAAAGCAGAGTAACTTTCTAAGGAAGAGGGCATGTGGTGACATTATTGCAATTCTGTGGTTATTTCTTCTGTTTAATGAGGCCCTGGACAAAACTAGCATGAATGAGAATGTGGGTACCCGTGTTTATGTAAAGAGAAAATACATAAATGAGATAAGTGTCTAATCATATTTAAATCATACATTTACATACTAGTACCCAATTAAGAATCTTACAGCTTATGTATGCTTAAATGATCAATTCTCAGAAAGGTCTGTACATAATTTACGTGGCTCTGAGATAAATGAGAAGTAAAGATCTCCTTTCCCTTTTGTTTAATCTATACCCAGTCTTGTTCAGAATACAAAGTGGTGTGGACTCTTTCCTTAAAAGATTGTGCTTTAGAAAGGAAATGAGATAGATGTATTAATAAAGTAGTATCAGAATTACCATGTTCTAATTACAGGCAAATTGTGCCACATTTTAAAATTACACACATCGGTATTCTTATGGATGAAGCTTATTCTTTTGTTCCCTTTATGAGATGACTACCATGAATGATACAAGAATTACCAGAAAAAAAGTAAAGATTAAAAAGTTCTTAATGGTAATTTTGGATCCCTGTTGCATTGGTTTGGCTAAATGATGTTGGCATTGAACTTGCTCTATAGTTATAGTGTATTAGATAAGTGCTGCCTCATTTGTTTCCCCCAAATTCCTACTTTAATTTCAGAATGATAAAAAGATGCCTACCAGATTTGGGAAACAAAGTGAACATCTTGAGCATGCGATTGACCGTGTTCTTGTCATGATATCAGAAAGAAGAAGGACTCGTAGTCTGCATGGCACTAATGAACAACCACCTCATAACATTTTCACAGCTGCTCTTGAACTGATTAATATGGTCAAGATGATACTAAACATTTTGGAAAGGTAATTTCAAATATTTGACCTTTAAAGCCCTAAAATAGTTGCATTTCTCCCTCTTTCTTTCTCTTCAGAAACCTTATGTGTGGACTGGATTTTATTTTCACAATTTCTCTCTAAGGTGTTCATAGATATTTTATTGATGCTCTGAATTTTCTCTAGGATGTACAACATAGTTATATTGCTCCCTTTAGATGAACCAATATTTGATTATATGACTTTTACTGAAAAAAAATGTTTTACAGAAGATTTACCTTGGATTTTCTTTGTAAATCAAACTTCACTGTTACCTTTGAAACAACAAATATTTTTTGTAGTCTTTCAGGAATACACAAAAGTTAAACCAAAGTTCTAAATGATCACATCTGAACATTTCACAGCAACAAAATATTTTTTTTGCCATTGTGTGTTAACTAAATTAGGGGATTTTAGTAAATAAAAGTTAGTCCTGTTTTTCTTCTGATTCTATGAGATCAACATTTTTAGATTCCACATAAGTGAGATATTATATTGAGTTGTCAGGAAAGTTATGATCATTTTTGTATAAAAATCATAAAAGATATGCCATGACTTTCTCAACAACCTAACAGTTTTGTCCCTCTGTGCCATGCTTATTTCATTCGGCATAGTATCCTCCAGGTCCATCTGTGTTGTTACAAATATAAACTCCCTCCTTTTAAAAACTGTATAGTATTTCACTACAAATACTACATTTTCTTTATCCATTCATTTGTTGATGATCTTATTGAAGATCCCTTATGTGTTATGAGTTGCACCACTATAGGGGGAAATATACAAGTGAGCCAGTATGTTTCTTATGTTAGGTTTGATGAAGTTGATTATCATAGAAAAGTTATGACTGTATAAGAAAAGTATATTTAATCATAATAAACTGGAGGGAATTAAAGAATAAAAATTAAAAATTAAAAACCCTGTATTCCTAAGAAAAGACTATGGAAATAAAAGACTAATGATTTCTAATTACACTTTGATAATAACTTTTAGGTAAAATATTAATATTTTTATTTCCTAGTTGTGATTTTGATCAGACTACAGTCAACTTTTAATGCCACACACAAATGAAGCATTATATGAATACTTATTCTTGGTGTTTTGTTTCTGCTAGATGTTACATCCCAAAGATAGAAGAGGTTAAATAGTGAAAGAGGGACTATGATCAATGAGAAAGATATAGGGGAAGAAGTCATGGTATATTTCTCTATACTTCTTTGTTATCTACTTTTTTACTGATCCATTATCATTTATTTTTATTTCAACTAATACTTGATTGACAAACCCATTTGTTCACCAAAAGAAGGGATGAGCAACTGACTTATTTGATCAAAGAAATTCCAAATCAAGTGTTAGACTAATTTAACAAATTCATCAATTTCTGTATCCTGTGTACTCTGAGCTCCTAGTAAACATCTATCTAGTAACAAACTGAATGAAACAAGGAAAGGTCAGAAACTAATTAGAAAATAAGTATCTTAGATCCTTGGAGTAATCCCAACTTAAGGAAAAAGACATACTGGATGTACAGAAAAGATGAACACAGAACTCAGTAGTAGAAACAAAGAATACACCTTAAAAATAATATAATCTACTTCATTAATAGATGGTAATTTGCAGTATTATATGTTCTCATTTTATCAAAATAATAGCCTCATTACAAAATTCACATCCTTACTAAAATGTACTCTTTAGTACAATTTTAGTAAATTCCTCAGTTTAAGGGCTTTCTTGCTTTCATTAGTGAACTAGTAAGATCAAAGGGGCTCATATAGCTGCTTCTGTATTTTATATTACGTAGTACTTAAGACAGTCAGTCAGATTCTTCTTTCAGAAATGAAATCATCTGTATGAAATGACCTCATATAGCAGATTTCAAATATGTTCTGCTTATGAATTAACTTGGCATTTTTTTTAACTGTTTGAAGATTTTAACATTAAAACATTACACCAGTTAGAATGTCTATTATCAATCAATAAATAAATAACAAGTGCTGTCAAGGATTTGGAGAAGGGAATTCTTTTATACTTTTGGTGAGAATGTAAATTAGTACAGCCATCATGGAAAACAGTATAGAAGTTCCTTTAAAAATTAAGATCCAGTAATCCCACTACTAGGCATATATGTATATAAAAGAAAGGAAATCAGTATGCCATACAGATATCTACACTCCAGTGTTTATTTCAGTGTTACCATATTAATCAGGATTCAAAATCAACCTAAGTGTCCACTCACAGATGCATGAATTAAGAAAACACATACCTACATACAGTGAAATACTACACAGCCATAAAAAGAATAAAATCTTGTCATTCAAGGCAAGATGCACAAGTCTGGATTTTATTTCCACAGTTTCTCTCAAAGATTTTCACAGATATTTTATTGCTTCTCTGAATATCTCTCTAGGGTGTACAACATACTGCTCCCTTTAAATAAACCAATATTTGATTATTTTACTTTTCTGGAAATTATTACATTAAACAAAATAAGCCAGGAACAGAAAGAAAAAAAAATGTGTCTTCTCATGCATATGTAGAAACTAAAAAAAAACAAGTTGAACTCATAGAAATGGAGAATAAAATACTGATTAATAAAATCAGAGAAAGGGAGGGACAGAGTAGAGAAATGTTAGTTAATGGATACAAATTACAATCAGGTAAGAGGGACAGTGCTAGTGTTATAGAACACAATAGGGTAACTATAGTTAACTATATTTTATTGTATATTCAGAATAGCTAAAAGAGAAGATTTTGATGTTTCCAACACAACATAATAATAAATATTTGAGATAATGGATAGGCTAACTACCCTGATCTGATCATATACATTATATTCATGTGTTGAAAAATCACTCTGTATCTCATAAATATGTATAATTATTGAGTATCAATTAAAAGTTGAATTTTGAAAAACATAAATTTTCACAGTCCTTGATTAAGAACTAATTACTGGGAACCAGCAGTTAGCGTAATGGCTATGTCGCTGGACTCCCACGTAGTCAACCGCGGTTCGCGTCCCGGACTCGGTGGCTTAAAACCCACGCTGGGCGCGTGTGCGTGCGTGCCCAAGATCCCGAGAGGAGAATGGAGGAGAAGGGATTGCGGCGTGGCCATCCCCTCTGGGGAGTGATTTCTCGCTTTCTGTCTCTCTGTCTCTCTCTGTCTGTCTGGTGAGCGCACGCGCCCTATAGTGAAAAACCTATCAAAAAAAAAAAAAAGAACTAATTACTATTATAAAAGGTATCCATAATTGAATAACCTTTCTACCTATATGATTATTAATTGAGTATTCCAAATGTAGTCTTTCAACACCAAATATATTATAAATGAAACATTAAAAAAATCACAATAATATGTCTGGTACTGGGAATGGTTGTTATAAAACAACATAATACTTTAAAATTCCTTAGCTTTAATGAATTCTGATTTTACAAGCTTCCTTCGGAACATCCAGTGACAATCAGAGGAATTACTCCTTCTTTTGTCTCTAAAATAGAACTATTATGTAACTGGAGAAAATTATTTCTATGCTTTATCCTAAAAGAGACAGCCTGCTCCATGGCTCCCGAGATCTAGACATGCTGGGAGAAAGGAAGATGTCCCACTCCTAACTGGGCCTCCAGCATACAAAATCCCACATGAACAGCCCTTCTTCAAGAGACAGCCTGCTCCATGGCTCCTGAGATCTAGACATGCTGGGAGAAAGGAAGATGTCCCACTCCTAACTGGGCCTCCAGCATACAAAATCCCACATGAACAGCCCTTCTTCAAGAGACAGCCTGCTCCATGGCTCCCGAGATCTAGACATGCTGGGAGAAAGGAAGATGTCCCACTCCTAACTGGGCCTCCAGCATACAAAATCCCACATGGTAGGAAAACCCCTTTCATATCTCCTGTCTCTGAATCAATCTTGGTCTCTCTCTACCTCTCACTCACTCTCTCTCTCTCTCTCTCTCTCTGTCTGTCTGTCTTTTTTTTTAATTTTTGCTTTTTAGAATTTTTTAAGGTGAGGCATCTTACAGGGCCCTTTGGCCCCTCCCTCCTAGGCCTTTGTTTTGTTAATAATCCCCTCTGCTCCTCCCAGAACAGCCCTTCTTCAAGAGACAGCCTGCTCCATGGCTCCCGAGATCTAGACATGCTGGGAGAAAGGAAGATGTCCCACTCCTAACTGGGCCTCCAGCATACAAAATCCCACATGGTAGGAAAACCCCTTTCATATCTCCTGTCTCTGAATCAATCTTGGTCTCTCTCTACCTCTCACTCACTCTCTCTCTCTCTCTCTCTCTCTGTCTGTCTTTTTTTTTAATTTTTGCTTTTTAGAATTTTTTAAGGTGAGGCGTCTTACAGGGCCCTTTGGCCCCTCCCTCCTAGGCCTTTGTTTTGTTAATAATCCCCTCTGCTCCTCCCAGAACAGCCCTTCTTCAAGAGACAGCCTGCTCCATGGCTCCCGAGATCTAGACATGCTGGGAGAAAGGAAGATGTCCCACTCCTAACTGGGCCTCCAGCATACAAAATCCCACATGGTAGGAAAACCCCTTTCATATCTCCTGTCTCTGAATCAATCTTGGTCTCTCTCTACCTCTCACTCACTCTCTCTCTCTCTCTCTCTCTCTCTCTGTCTGTCTGTCTTTTTTTTTAATTTTTGCTTTTTAGAATTTTTTAAGGTGAGGCATCTTACAGGGCCCTTTGGCCCCTCCCTCCTAGGCCTTTGTTTTGTTAATAATCCCCTCTGCTCCTCCCAGAACAGCCCTTCTTCAAGAGACAGCCTGCTCCCATGGCTCCCGAGATCTAGACATGCTGGGAGAAAGGAAGATGTCCCACTCCTAACTGGGCCTCCAGCATACAAAATCCCACATGGTAGGAAAACCCCTTTCATATCTCCTGTCTCTGAATCAATCTTGGTCTCTCTCTACCTCTCACTCACTCTCTCTCTCTCTCTCTCTCTCTCTGTCTGTCTGTCTTTTTTTTAAATTTTTGCTTTTTAGAATTTTTTAAGGTGAGGCATCTTACAGGGCCCTTTGGCCCCTCCCTCCTAGGCCTTTGTTTTGTTAATAATCCCCTCTGCTCCTCCCAGAACAGCCCTTCTTCAAGAGACAGCCTGCTCCATGGCTCCTGAGATCTAGCGCGCCGCGCGGTTTTCTAATTTTTGATCTTTATTGAAATTTTTTTATTATCAATTTTTCTTTTTTAGACTTATTCCAAAGCTTTTCTCTTCCTTTTCTCTGTTTCTTGTCTGTTTTTTTTTTGTTGTTGGTATTGTTTCCCTCTCGCTGCCTCCTTTTCTGCACACTTCTCAACCCTCATACTAAACTTCAAAAGTTTGGGAAGAAACCGACCATCCACCAGATGACTAGAAATCGCTGCAGGACCACAAGAAATATGGAGAAGCAGGAAAATGCCTCTCCTCCAATTGAAACGGATAGCTACTCTTCATCCACACACAGTTCAAGGGAATTCATGGAAATGTCTGATAAACAATTCAGATCATTCATAATGGCAAAGCTAACAGAGATCGAAGAGAAGAGAGACAAGGAACTGCTGAAGGGGAAGAAGAAAGGAGCTGAAGAGTTCTAGGAGGTGAGGTAATACATGCAAGATCTAAAAGAGGAATTTCACACTTTACAAAAGAATCAGATGGAGCTGTTAGAGATGAAGGCTATAATACAAGAAGTCAAAATCTCCCTTGAAAGTATTAAAAGCAGACTAGATCATTCAGAAAATGGAATCTCTAATGTAGAAAAGAAAATGGCTGGCCTAGAAAGGTCCACCATAAAGACTGAGAAAATGGCCCAAAACTTTGAGAATAATATGCAAGAAGTACTAGATACAATTAAACATCCAGGGGAGGCAGGCGGGGGCTCCACTCCACGTGCCGGCGCGCGGGGGTGGGGTGGTGGGCACGGGGGCTCCACTCCACGTGCTGGGGCGCGGGGTCAGGGTGCTGGGGCTCCGCTCCACGTGCCCTGTCTGGAGGTCCGGCCCGACTGGGGCTCTGCCCTGCATGCCGTGGCCGGGACTCTGTCCCGCGTGCCGTGGCCGGGGTCTGCCCCGCATGCCGTGGCCGGGGTCTGCCCCGCGTGCCTTGGCCGGGGTCTGCCCCGTGTGCCGTGGCCGGGGCTCTGTCCCGCGTGCCGTAACCGGGGTCTGCCCCGCGAGCCTTGGCCGGGGTGTGCCCCGCGAGCCTTGGCCGGGGTCTGCCCTGCGTGCCGCGGCCGGGGTCTGCCCCGCGTGCCGTGGCCGGGGCTCTGCTCCGCATGCCCTATCCGGAGGTCCGGTCCTACCGGAGCTCTGCCCTGCGTGCCGTGGCCGGGGCTCTGACCCCGCGTGCCGTGGCCGGGGTCTGCCCCGCGTGCCTTGGCCGGGGTCTGCCCCGCGTGCCGTGGCCGGGGTCTGCCCCACGTGCCGTGGCCGGGGCTCTGTCCCGCGTGCCGTGGCCGGGGTCGGCCCCACGTGCCGTGACCGGGGTCTGCCCCGCGAGCCTTGGCCGGGGTGTGCCCCGCGAGCCTTGGCCGGGGTTTGCACTACGTGCCGCGGCCGGGGTCTGCCCCGCGTGCCGTGGCCGGGGCTCTGCTCCGCATGCCCTATCCGGAGGTCCGGCCCTACCGGGGCTCTGTCCTGCGTGCCGTGGCCGGGGCTATGACCCCGCGTGCCGTGGCCGGGGTCTGCCCCGCGTGCCGCGGCAGGGGTCTGTCCCGCGTGCCGCGGCCGGGGTCTGCCCCGCGTGCCTTGGCCGGGGTCTGCCCCGCGTGCCGTGGCGGGGGTCTGCCCCGCGAGCCTTGGCCGGGGTCTGCCCCGCGAGCCTTGGCCGGGGTCTGCCCCGCGTGCCATGGCCGGGGCTCTGACCCCGCGCGCCGTGGCCGGGGTCTGCCCCGCGTGCCGCATCAGTTGATGGCCATCTCTGCTTTCCTGAGCCGCATTCCTGAAACTGTGTTCCATGGAAATTCACCTACATTTGCGGGGCTGCACGAGACCCACCCTTGGTCCAGCCCTGAGTGGAGTCTATGTTCCCTATTGTTGGGAACTTTATGATCTGATAATTGGAAAAAAAAATCATGTTTATCATAAAAATAATTAGAATAATAATAATAATGATTGGGGGAAACATAGGAAAGATATTGAATGTTGAAGCGGGGAGATTAATGTCTCTGTACTGACTGACATGCATGGCATTCCCTTTTGAAAAAGCAATGTAATACACTGTAAAGTTATATGTAATTCAATGTAATAAAATAAAATAAAATAAAATAAAAAAAATATTGAATTTGTCTCAAATTGTGGTTAAAGTTATTATTTGACCTGTTTCAGTCTTGTTTAATCAAATCCATTATTTTAAGTCTAAAATTGTTTCAACTTTATTAAAAAGAAGGATATCAATCTAGTGAGTCATCTCAACAATAAAGATAATAACTCTTTGAGAACTGAAGTTTATTCTGAAGTTTAGTTCAAGATGATACCATGAATAAAAGGGTAAAATCTGATGAAATGATTTTTTCTTTCTTTTTTTTTTTTTTTTTTTTTTGAGAGGTTTTTGCTATAGGGCCAGTGCGCTCACCAGACAGACAGAGAGAGACAGAGAGACAGAAAGCAAGAAATCACCCCCCAGGGGGGATGGCCACACCACAATCCCTTCTCCTCCATTCTCCTCTTGGGATCTTGGGCACGCACGCACACACGCCCAGCGTGAGTTTTAAGCCACCGGGTACAGGTTGTGAACCGCGGTCGACTACGTGAGAGTCCAGCGACATAGCCATTACGCTAACTGCTGTTCCCATGAAATGATCTTTTCTAAGGAAGTTTTCTCTTTCTTTTTCTATATAGTCCTAAAATATTTAGCCTCTATAGTGAGGCTAAATTGTAGTTCAACTGAACTACAATTTCTAAAAGATTGACTTTATAAGTACTCTACACTTATATATACATGATAGATCTTCATTTGAGTGCTGCTTTATTAGTAGCAGAAGGTATATTTTAAGGCTTACTGTAGATATTATGGGTTTTAAAAGATTTTAATCATGGTACTAAATGGAAATCCTGGTCTGTTGAGATTTTTCTCATTAGTTGTTAAAATGCAAAGTGACTTACTGATTTGAGGTAGAGAGATTTTATAACAAAATTGTTTGGAACTATAATAACTCAAGACTATTATCTAAGTATAACTAAGGAAACATAAATTATCATATTTCATGTTGGAAAATTAAGAGATAGGGTATGATGAAGTGGGTAAGCTCCACTTTAAAATAAGGGTCAATGTTTTCTTGCCAATTTTCTCATTATTGTTATTTTGGTTGAGAAATAAATGAGATGGGAAAAACTGCCCAAGGTATTTTTACCACATGTTTCATAGCCAGGATAGAATTATAGGAGATGGTCTTACGGATCTTGGCTTAATTATAAGAAGTACTAAGCTTAATTATGAGAAGTATTTTATCACATAAGTTAATAAGATTAATTATAAGAAGTACTTTGAATCCTTGCCCATACTATATCCTTTAGAAATAGACCCCCAGAAAACAGCACTTTTATGCAAATACTAGGGATGATAATCTAGAAATTTTAGGGCTTACAAATTACTTTTTCTTGCTATTTTTAAAACCAAAACTTCATTTTTCTTGAAAAATAAATATAGATTCAGTACTGGAGTGCTTATTAATTTATTTTACAAAGACATTCTTGAAATTATTCTCCATTTTTTTTTTTTTTTGGGAGAGGTTTTTCGCTATAGGGAGCGTGCGCTCGCCAGACAGACAGAGAGAGACATAGAGACAGAAAGCGAGAAATCACCCCCCAGAGGGGATGGTCACGCTGCAATCCCTTCTCCTCCATTCTCCTCTTGGGATCTTGGGCACGCAAGCACACGCCCCCGGCGTGAGTTTTAAACCACCGGGTCCGGGACGCGAACCGCGGTCGACTACGTGGGAGTCCAGCGACATAGCCATTACGCTAACTGCTGGTCCTGAAATTATTCTCCATTTTTAAAGTATCCTTTTCCAACAAAGGTATGTAAGTTTTATCACCTCATTAAAGTTTTTTTACTTGTCATTATACCCCCCCCATCACCAAAGCCTAAAAGCTGTATTATATAAAAACAATAAGGTCCAAACTTTCAACTAACCATAGTGTCTTAAAAGAAGTTCATTTTCTATTTGTGCCAAATAAAATTAATTACTAGATATAGCAAATCTTTATTTTTCAAGGAATACATAATCTACTTGCAGGTTATATAGTAATTAATATTTGATCCTTTTCCTGCTTTTTTGTTCATGTAATAATTTTTACTGTAAGGGAGCTAAGAAAAAAGAAGTAATATAGAGATACTTACTTTACCTTCCACCATTTTCTGACAATTTGAAAACAGTAGTAACTACTGTAAATTATATTTGAACCCTCCTGCCCGGTTATTGAGGCCATAGAAATAATACATTTATCTTCCACATAAGATTTCTGTTACATTTTGGTATAATATTGTGATGTCTAGAACTTAGCTGACCCTCAGTACATTTTGATCTATAGCTCTCTATACTATGGATTATAATTTTCAGCTTCGTAAGGTATAAGTAATATGATACTCAATGAAAAGCAAATTGATAGAATTTCTTGTCATTCTTCCCTGGCAGGCCTCCATTTGATTGTATGTCAGAATTTTCCAATCTGAAAAACCATCTCATTAAACATATCACATTGCTGAAACATTTCTCTGAACAGGTAAGCCATCGTTTGTTGTGCTGTTCTCCATATATCTTCATATGTATCTATTCATCAAGTCCAGTAAGTTTGTCTTCAGTAATACAGCCTGTCTCTTTACCATTTTGTGCTAATACTGAAATTTAAGTCCATCTTTTGTTATATATAAATAGTGTATTTGTATGGCTATCAGATGAGGTTACAATCTCAAATCTTTCCTATTCAATATTTTACCACTGTTCACGAATTGTTCTAAAATAACTTTTAAGCTGATCCTAACACCTTCAAATGGCCACTGTTGTCTAGTGAACACTGACTAAATTTTATAAGATAGTATTTGAGGACCTCTTTTGCCTATAATAATCTATTATTCTATCCTTCTATTTTATATGTCTCCTGTACTTTTATTAAGACATTTTATTCATTCATCTTTAAATGTTTTATGGACATTTTAATCTTTGTGCTTTTATTAAACTATTTGCTAGACCTTGAATTATATCATGAGTTTTTCTCTTATCTAAATATGATACTTCTCTATTTTTTAGAGAGATTTTTACTGAAGGGCACATGTGCTCTCTGGAGAGACTGAGAGAGACAGAGAGACAGAAAGTGAGAAATTATCCCCCAGGGGGTATTGTTACACCACAGTCTTCCATTCTCTTGGAATTTTGGGTAAACATGCACACATGCCCTACTTGAGTTTTAAGCTGAAGAACCATAGTCAACTATGTGGGAGTCCAGCAATGTAACCATTATGCCATCTATTGGTCCCAATGTGATACTTCCTTTAAGGACTGCTTCATTCATTCACTTGTTCATACTTCCATTTGTCCATCATTCAATCAAATACGGTGACTCCTTTTTTTATAGTTACTATTTTCTAAAATTCAGTATATGATGCTTTTTAAGCTTGTTCAATTCCATATAATCATTTGAAGATCTTCCTTGTGCAGATAAATATATTAGGCTTTGTAGAGGAGACATGAATAAATAATTCTTTCCCTCAAAGCTTAGTAAATAATGTGATATTAACACTAATTTGTTAAGTATATATTATTCCTTAACAACTAATATTTAAACCTCTTGAGATCAGTGCTGTCTTACATCATTTTCTATTAAGATTGTTCAAAGTAATATTTATACGTAACAAGTGATCTAATAAATATTTTACAGTGATTACAGTGTTTAAACATACCAGGAAATCTTGAAAAATATTCATTATCACAGGTATTGTGTCTGTGTAAATCATATTTGTTTATCAGAAATTGGTTCAAGTTAATTTACTTGAGGGAATATTCAATAATAATAGAAAATATTCATGTAGTTGTTATTGTTACTATTTGCTAGGTAGACTGGATATAATTCTTTTAATCCTCAAACCTTCACTTCAGACCTGTTAACTAGCTAAACCTTCTGCTTCAAGGGTGGCTGAATATAATAACACCAGGAAGAATATTAGTCACTGAAATCTAAGTTTTTTCTACATTAATGTACACATGGGGTTCTCAGTTCTAAGAGATCTCTTCTCAACCTGGCCTCTACCATTTCTTACATGATGGTGGCAAAAGGGTCTTGGAAAATTTTATGTCTCATGAAAATCCTCAAAATTAGACTGCTTTTACCAAAATCACTCCAGATTTTTATTAGACCAGCTATCCTCTGTTAAAAACTAAAAAAGAAAAAAAAACTATAAAATTTAGACAAAACCAAATAAACTCTTCCGTTTGAGGGCATCAAAAAGATATTAAGGCAGGCTGAACATAAGAACCTCAGATCCTGGGGACCAGCAGTTAGCGTAATGGCTTTGTCGCTGGACTCCCACGTAGTCGACCGCGGTTCGAGTCCCGGACCCGGCGGCTTAGACTCACGCCAGGCGCGTGTGCGTGCGTGCCCAAGATCCCGAGAGGAGAATGGAGGAGAAGGGATTGCGGCGTGGCCATCCCCCCTGGGGGGTGATTTCCTGCTTTCTATCTCTCTGTCTCTCTCTGTCTGTCTGGCGAGTGCACGCGCCCTATAGCAAAAACCTCTCCAAAAAAAAAAAAAAAAAGAACCTCAGATCCCATAAAGAAAAGAAACTAAGATTAATGACCTTTATATTTGGTACTACTTTTATTTTGTGAGGTATTTATCCATTCAGAATTGGTGATCAAGAACTAAAAGGTGAAGTAGAAATTGATTTAGGAAAAGCTGAAATGATGGCCAGAGTTTTCATTAGTTTTATATAGCTAAGAACTTGACACCAGTCCACCTTCAACTTCTGCCAGCTTGGATCATGGACACATGTAGGAGTCAGGAAGGTCTCTGGACATGAACTGGCAACCTTCCTATGTGAATATGCTTGCAGAGCTTTACATTGTACTTTTGTATCACAGTCTAGTGCCTGAAATTCAGCTTTTAATCAATGTATTCCTTCATTACATTAAGTTAATCTGATTACCATTTCTGCCTTACAGATTCAAAAGTAAATTCTCTCTAGAGGAAAATAACATCATCATGAGTCTCAAATTATCATTATAATTTTTCATACATAATGACCAAAAATTCATAAAAAATTACCAGAAAAGCAAAAATAATTCATTGAATACAGACAATGCTTTAGCAAGATTCATGATAAAAAGAAAGAGGAAAATGGGACCAGCTGTTAGCATAATGGCTATGTTGCTGGACTCCCACGTAGTCGACTGCGGTTCGAGTCCCGGACCCGGCGGCTTAAACTCACGCCGGGCGCGTGTGCGTGCGTGCCCAAGATCCCGAGAGGAGAATGGAGGAGAAGGGATTGCGGCGTGGCCATCCCCCCTGGGGGGTGATTTCTCGCTTTCTATCTCTCTGTCTCTCTCTATCTGTCTGGCGAGTGCACGCGTCCTATAGCAAAAACCTCTCCAAAAAAAAAAAAGAAAAAGAAAAAAAAAAAAGAAAGAGGAAAGTCAAATAATTATAAAATCAGATATGAAATTGAGAACATTACTTTAACTTTTTAACATTAAAAAGGGATTATAAGAGAAGACTATGAACAATTGTATGCCCACAAGTTATATAATATAGATGAAAATGATGAATATTCCTAGAAACACATAAATTACTTAAACAGATTCAAGAAAGGAGAAAAAAATCAAGAAATCAATCACTTATAGTTACAGAATGTGTAATGAAAAAACTTTCCAACAAAGAATAATCCAGGACAGGATAATTTTATTCATGAAATCTACCATATAATTAAATAACAATAATCAATTCTTCTCAAAATTTTCCAAAAAATAGAAGAGGGAATGGTAGCTTATTTCATTTTATTTAAAATTTTTCTCTTTATACTTTAGATAGATAGATAGATAGATAGATAGATAGATAGATAGAGAGAGAGAGAGAGAGATAGATATAAATCTTCTACATTCATCCACTTTCTGTCAAATGCTAGGGTCTTATTGTTTTTCATGGCTGAGTAGTATTTCAGAGTGTATATATGCTACACTTTTTTAATCTATTTATCAGTTAGTGAACCGATAAATGCAGTTGATTCCATGTCTTGGAAATTGTGAACAATGCTGCAATAAACATGGATGTTTAAGTACTTTTCTGACTGAATGTACTCTTATCCTTTGGGTAGATACCCAGGAGTGGAATTGCTGGATCATATGCTAGTTCTATTTGTAGGTCTTTGAGGAACTTCCATATTATTCTTCACAGTGACTATACTAATTGACATTACCAGCAATAGTGCGGGAGAATTCCTTTTTTCACCACAGGCTCGCCACCACTTATCACTTTTTATGTTTTTAATCATTGCCATTCTTACTGGTATAAAGTAGTATCTCACTGTGGTTTTGATTTGCATCTCCCTTATGAAAATGGATGTGAATATTTTTTCATATGCTTTTTGTCTGTTCATATGCTCATTTGCCCATCTTTTAATTTTTTTTTTCCTTTTGAGGTAGGCTGCTTGAGTTACCTGTATATTCTGGTTATCAGTGCCTTATCTGAGGCAGAGTTTTCAAATATATTCTCCCATTCTGAGGGTTGCTGATGCACTCTAATTATTGTTTCTTTTGCTGTGCAGAAGCTTTTTAACCTGATGTAGTCTCACTTGTTGATTTGGGAGATTACTGCCTATGCTTTGGGCATCTTACTTAAGAAATATTTGCCTACTTCTATGTCTCCAAGAGTTTCCCCTGTGTTATCCACCAACAGTTCTATAGTATGAGTTTTTAGATTTAGATCGTTGATCCTCTTTAAGTTGATTTTTGTTAATGGTGAGAGATAGGGGTCCAGTTTCACCTTTGTATAGGTGGATACCCAAGGTTTCCAGCACCATTTGCTAAAGAGATTTTTCCCCCCACTGTATTGACTGGTGCCCTTTGTCAAAAATCAGTTGGCTGTATGTTTGGGGATTTATTTCTGGGATATCTATTGTGTTCCAGTGGTCAACATGCCTGTTTTTGTGCCACTACAATGCTGTTTTGATTATCATAGCTTTGCAATATATTTTGAGGTGTGAGAAAGCTCTTACTTCACTCTTCTTGTGCAGAATTACTTTGTCACTGGCTCACTTTATAATCCAATATTATCCTGATACCAAATCCTGCAGAAGACATCAGACATACACAAAAATATTACACTTACAAATATATGTGGAAAAGTCCTCAACAAAATTCTAGAAAACCTCATTCAACAGAATATTAAAAAGATTATAGTACATGACAAAGTGGTATTTATCCCAGAAATATAAGAATTGTTCAATGTAAGAAAATAAATCAGTGTAATACATATTAATAGAATAAAGGCAGAAAACACACATGATCATTTTAAGTGATGCATAAAAGACATTTAGCAAAATCTAACACCTCTTCATGATTTAAAAAATCATAAAATTGGGAATATGAAGAAACTTTCTCAACATCATAAATGGCATTTATTAAAATCCTACAATTAACATTCTCAATGATGAAAGACTGAAAACTTTTGCCCCTAAGATCAGGGACAGGTGAGGCCCAATTTTACCACTGCTATTGAACTTTGTACAGGAAGTTCTAACCAGAGCAATTAAATAAGAAAGAGTAGTAAACAGCATGCAAATTGGAAAGGATTAAATATAACTATCCCTATTTGCAGATGACATGATATTATGTATAGAAATCCCAAAGAATACACAAAGAGGTTACTAGTGCTAATAAACAAGTTCAGCAAAGTTGCAGCGTACAAGATCAACACTTGAAAATCAATTATGTGTCTATAATATCTGTAATGAACAGTCTGGAAATGAAATTAACAATTCTATTTATAATAGTATCTAAAAGAATAATACACTTAGGAATAAATTTAACCAAGGAGATGAAAGACTTGCATTCTAAAAAAAATATATAAAACATGGCTGAAGTCAATTAGAGAAGACCTAAGTAAATGAAAAGACATCTTGTTGTAAAGTGGCACCGAATGAATGACCACCAAAGTGAGATTAAGTTTAAAGGGAGTGTTTATTAGCTGGCCAGCTACTATAGTCTGAGGCTTGGGGGCAGAGAGTCAGAACTGCAGCCTCCACCAAAGTTTGAGTAATCTTTTTATAGGGGGTCAGTTACCAGGGGTTTCTACGCAAGCAGTTACAGAAGCTAAATCAAGCAGGTTAATTATTTCTGAGGGTAGTGGGGTTTCCATGCAAGCAGTTACAGAAGCTAAATCAAGCAGGTTAATTATTTCTGAGGGGAGTGGGGTTTCCATGCAAGCAGTTACATTGCTAAATAAAAGAGTTTCAGGCTAGTTAGCAAAGACAGTAGCAGATATAGGAAGTCGTCTGGATGTGGTTTTCTGTATGGCTAGCACAAGCTATTTTCTCATGGGAAGAGCAAGCAGGTTTACAGAAGCAGACAGCTATGTTAGGGTAAGGGAACAAAATGGACAAACAGTTGTTCATGTGCAAGATCTAATAAGTGGCCTTCCACATTCCTCCCTTCTGATCTGGAGAATCAAATAATTGATTCAGAGAAGGAGAGCAGCCCATAGTGGGAGTGGAGAACCATGAGCTTGACAGATTGGATCCAGTCCTGAACAAAGTTAATGGGAAAACAGAGGACACAAGGACCAAAGAGAAGGGCATGGAGGAGAAGCAGGGCAGGATCTGCAATGGCAGAGATGAGGGTGGTGAGCCAGGGAGACCAAGAGAAGAGACACTGATACCAATTACCCTCAGAGGAGCAGTGCTCCTCACGCTCTAGGAGACGTCTGTGAAGCTGGCTCAGGCTGTCCCTAATGACCCTAGAATGGTTGGTATAGAATTGAGGCCCAGGCCCACGAGGACGGGCCACAGAGGCCCAATAGGATTGGGGGTGGGGGGGTGAGAGACAAGGCACTTTTGAATTGTAAAAAGAACACCATGTTCCCTGCCCCAGACATAAAGGCAAAGACCATAAGAATGGCCACACTCCCAGGTGTCGACCCAGTGATCAAAGGGTTGACCTGCAAGGGAGTTTAAGTGCCAGCAGAAGAGCAGGCACCAGTGATTGAGACACAGTAGAGAGAGTCCAGGTGTAAGAGGGAAGTTTATGTGGGGAGGGGAGGGCAGGGTGAAGGAGAAGAAGTATCAGGAAAGCCAGTGCAATTTGAACTTGAGGGCATATGAGGAAGGCTGAAGTCCCCATCTCTGGGTTTCAGAGGCAGCAGCATCAGGGAGCCAGGCAGTGGGCTTCAAGTGGGAGTGATGAATCCAATAATACTTCCCCACAACCTTGACAGCAGAAGGGGTGCTCAGGATGACAGTGAAAGGTCTGTCCCAGCGGGGGTCAACAGTGCCACAAGTGTGGTGTCTGACTCAAACTGGGGCCCCAGGGTCCAGGGCCAGCTGTGAGGACAATGTAGAATCTGCAAGGGCTGGGCAGTGGCTGAGGATGAAGCAGTGGGTCTCAGTGAGAGTCGCCTGGAGAGCCTGCAGAGACTCTTTCCAGATTTAGATCCCAAGTAGGCTGACCTGTTGGAAAAGTCCGCTCAATGGCGACAGGATCAGCAGTGGGCTGGCTGATGGCATCTAGGACAAGCTTATGGCCTTCCCCACAGATTCTCTCTCTTTCCTCAGTAGTACAGAGAGTCTGGAGGAGCTGCTGGCAGTCATCCCAGGTAGGCTGACTATTTTCTTCAAGAAAATAGTCTTGAAGAGAGAGATTAATTAAACCTTGTGGGTTTTGAAAAAAGGAGGGATTCTGGTTTTTCTAGTTTACAGGTCACTCATAGAGAAAGGGGAATAAACCATAAAGGGCTAGCCATCTAGACTTAGTTCTGAGGGTCCCATTGCTTGAGGGGAAAAACTGGCAAGGGGGCCAAGGCCCCTTGGGACGTGCCATCCCTCAGCTGGTTTCTTGTCCATGGAGGAGACCTTAAGTCCTGGCACATAAGTAGATCCAGATAGAGTATGGGGAGGACTGAAAGGGTCATCTCCATGGGCAAGAGGTGCAGTTTCTGGTTCCTTTGGGCCCTTCTCCATTAGTTGTGGAAAGGCGGCCTGAATACCTGGTTCTATGATGACTGGCTCGAGGGCCTCAGGGTCTATTGTCCTGTCATTTGGTAATGGCAAGTATTTGTGGGCCAACTTTTCTTCCTCTTTAGTGTAGGAGGGTGAGGATAAGAGGACAGAGTCTGGGGTGGCTACAAGAACTTTTAGTTGTTGGTATGACTATACTTTTAAAAATAACCTTAACCTCTGATTTAGACAGAAATTAATCTTAGTCACTTTAAGGGTTACCTGAGGCTTGTCCAGTGAGATTGTCAGATGTCCACAGGGAGCCGTAGGGGTCTTGGGCCCCATCAATCCTCAGTTTCAAAGGCCAGCATGGACTTTAGAAGTCCCAAGCTCCCTTCAGAGCTCAGTGCATTCTGTCTCTAGTGACCAGCTCCACACTTGAGTACAATGTCCCAGTGGAAAACATGAGGATGTCAGCCATGGACATTGTTTAATGCCTGGGCTGTCCACTTTGGAAACAGAGCTTCTTTTGTGGCAGAGGCTCTGATCTGGGCTGTCCAGATCCTGCCCTCAACGAAGTTCCCAGCCTTTAGGATTACCATGAGTGACTACTGGGTGCCATTTAAGTGAAAGTTAAATCAAAGGTTAAGGTGCCTTGCCAATTTGTTACATTTTTTGAGTTATCTGAGAACTTTTAAAAAATATTTTTTTTCTGAATTGTAAGAGCTCCTACACTGAGAAGTGAAACTAAATTTCAATAGATCCTGCAAGGAGCTGAGTACTGCCAAGAGGGCAGAGCCCAGTTTGCAGATTTTACAAAGCATTTGCCTTATTGAGTATACAAAAACCCTAGCTGAAGAATGCGGTCTTAATCTAAATTTTAATTTTTCAAGCTAAACCTCTATTTTTTTTTTTTTTTGGAGAGTTTTTTGCTATAGGGTGTGTGCACTCGCCAGAAAGAGAGAGAGACAGAGATAGAAAGCAAGAAATCATCCCCCAGGGGGATGGCCACGCCCAAACCCCTCTACCTCCATTCTCCTCTTGGGATCTTGGGCACACGCACGCACACATGCCCAGTGTGAGTTTAAGCCACTGGGTCCGGGACTCAAACCGTGGTCAACTACATGGGAGCCCAGTGACATAGGCATTATGCCAACTGCAGATCCTCAAGCTAGATCTCTTGATCACTTAACTAAGGGGAGAGTCCAGTGGGGAAGAGAAACAGGAGGACAAGAAGGCACAGAGGGAGGAGGCAGCCAGGAGCTCTAGCCTTAACTTGTCTTACCCCATTCTCTGAGACTTCTATTAAGTTCTTGGATAGGAGTTTTTAGCTTTTGTCTCTGATATATAGTCCCATTTTTTATTAATTGTCCATGTTTATCTTTTCTATCCCACCTTGGGAAGTTTGATATTTTCTAGAGGACTTATTAAGCTTGTAAAAATAGAATTACATATATCCACATATACTGACTGGTAGCTTATGAACATGTACAAACAAACAAAAATAGCAACAAAACTTGCTTTAACAACTTTTTCAATGCAAAACTGAACAACTGTACTAACAGACCCTCCCAATTTTATAAAATTTAAAGAACAACAATAGAAATAACTAAAGCATGTTAAATTAATAACAAGAATTATAAGGAGGACTCAGAATCAGGCGGCAATGCTCCCATGAGTCCATGCTTAACATTAGATTTATATTTCTTTATATCAATTTTACCTTTATAACTCAGGTGTATTGCATTGGCTACTTAACATGTAATTTTGTCAAACATTTTTTACTTTCCTTTGGTTAATTTTGGCTTGACAGTTTAGAAAACCAATCAGTTTACATAGAACATAAAAATTTTACCCAGTTAAATTATTAGACTTTTAGAAACCAGTACTTGTAAGAGTACATTCTCTTTCCACTCTGTGAATTTCCTTAAGGACATAACATTAGGATTATAGCCATAGTCAATGCTCTGACAAAAGTTCATAACTGACAAAGAAATTTGGCTATATATACCAATCTAACATAATAACCTACCACATGACTGATAAATATCTCATCATAAATTCCTGGGAAGCTCAAATTATTTTGGAACACAATACATATATAGACATTCAAGTACATATCTTTACATATAACTCAAATATAATGTCAATAAAATTAGAATTACTTAATTTGACAATGTTTTCTGTTTTCCATTTTTATCCAGCTTATAAAGAATAAGGCTGATCAATTTAACATCTCCCTTCTAGATGTTTCAGGGGCCCTCTGTAAACATCTAAGAGTTACCTTGTGGTCAAAGATCCTCTGTTATCACTAAAACTAAAGACAGAAAAAGCTAGTCATGAATTTGTTTCTCTGTTAGATATCCACCATGTAAAATGCAACACATAAATACTAGTTGTTTCATTAAACCAACCATATTAAGATAAACTTGATGTTGTTTGATTAATAAAGACCTAGACAAGAGATATGTTGGAAATTGTGAAGACTTTCACTTATTAATCTTTTTCTTTCATTACATTTGAAACCAGATCATTTACTAAAGTTATATGAACTTGAAAATCATTTAAAACAATTTTTGTGAGCGCTTTTTTAATAAACCAAATTGAATAGAATTCTTTAAGGCCATTTTCACCAGACATACAACATACAGTATGTAACATGACATATTACATGTATGGATGCACACACACACCAGGACTATAAGAACCAATTTCCCTGGGGTTACTTTGACACTAATAAGACAATTCACAGAAATATACCATAACCCTAGGCCTGGTGTTGAAAGTCCTGAAAGTGATCTAGAAAACAGTTAAGCTGCATAGTGGCTTAATCATGCATGTTATCATCAATAATGTTCCATTTCTAGTTTCATATATATATATATATATATATATATATATATATATATATATGTATTTTACCCCATGTCTGACCCTCTGCCCTTACCCACTTTCTTATTACACTCTCTCTGCTGTCTACAGTTGTCTTCAATTCCTTTTCCCCCAACATTTTGTTGATCACACAATATCATAAGTAATCAACTACTTTCAATAGCAAGTTTAGCTGGTAATTTCAAGAAAAGCAGTTTTGAACTGATAAGGATATTTCCTTGAAACTTAAAGCCTAGAAACAGGTTAGTATTCTGTTCAAATAGTAGGTACATGAATGTACTGACAGCTCAACACAGGACAAAAATCCTGAAAACCAGACAACAAAGCTTAGAAGAAAAGCAGCAATATTTTAGTCAAGTCACAGAATGTTGTTTCATCAGTTCAGTCTCATGTACTTAATCTTTCTTCTGTTGTGGTTCAATCTTCCAGATTGAATTCTGGGATATAATATTTAACTCCAGACTTTGTCTCTACAATTAAGTTGCCCATTTTCTTAGTTTTTGAACTCTTATTTCTGTGTGTCTGCATTTAATTTTACTGACATAGCACTCCCTTAAGAACATCTTGGAGATCTGGTCTGGCGCTGGTAAATTCTTTCAGGTTTTTTTATCTGAGAATGTTCATGTCTTTTCTTTCAAAATGAATGATAATCTTGCTGGGTACAACATTCTTGGTTGAAATTGCTTTTCCTTTAACACTTTGAATATATTTTCCCATTCTTTCCTTGCTTGCATTGTTTCCGATGAGAGGTCTGCTGTTAGTCTGATGGGATACCCTTTGTAGGTAATTTGCCGTTTTTCTCTTGCCAATCTTAGTATCAGGGAATGAATGTAAATTAATTAAAAAAAGTTTCAAGAGGAAAATAAACACTAAAACTGTTCTTATCAAAATTAAAAACAATGTGTATTTGATGACTGCAGTAAGCTATACAGCCCCAGCTAGGTACTACTTTACAGTATGTTCATTCTACTCACTGAGGCTTATGCCTAAAGTCAGACTTGGGTTCATGTATATGTATATATCAGCTGCGCTTGCTATTGGAAATATTTAGACTAATTAAGTTCATTAGCAAATCAATTAAATGGGGGAGAAAAGCATAGAAAGCAACCATGGATACCAGAGACAATGTGGGAGGAGGGTGGGACATGGCAGAGGGTGAGGGATAGGGAATCAAGAATGGCAAAAAAAAAAAAAAAAGGCAAAATGTACAAGACATAAGAAGTGGAAAATTATTTGTTGATAACACATATGTTGATGTGCTTGATTCAGCCAATATACAGTATATTCTGGATGGAAAATTTATTTTGTCTGTTGTAATGATGTATAGTGAATTAATGTAAAAAAAATAAACTTAAAGAAAAGGAAAAAATAAAAATAAAAATAAATAAATAAAGAAGAAAACAGTTAAGGAGGGCACATTTAGATGAACAGACTGACAACTGTCCTGTCCCATTTTCATGAAGACAAGGGTGACAAAGACAAGACAAAGCAAGACAATGTACCCAGAAATCACTGTCACCAGGGACCCGAAGTGCTGTCACACTCGGGCCCAGGGACCTGGAGGTTTTGCTGCATCCAGCCCTCCTAAAATCCCACCAGGAGAGCTCTCAGACCAAGATGACTAGAATCTTACCAGATTCAGGCGCCACCAGTGACTCCAATTTCTGATCCATGTTTGTAAGGCCTCCTTACTGCTCTTGGGACCCAGGGCAGGGTGTAAGGAGCATCCTCGTGGGGGCGTTATTCAGCCACTCTAAGGTTCCCAGGTCTCACTGGGGCCTCCAAATGTTGTAGAGTTCTGCCAAATAAACGACCACCAAAGCCATATTAAGTTTAAAGGGAGTCTTTATTAGCTGGCCAGTGACTACAGCCTGGGGCTCAGGGGCAGAGAGTCAGAACTGCAGCCCTGACCGAAGTTGGAGTAGTCTTTTTATAGGGAGTCAGTTACCAGGGGTTTCTATGCAAGCAGTTACAGAAGCTAAATCAAGCAGGTTAATTATTTCTGAGGGGAGTGGGCTTTCCATGCAAGCAGTTACATTGCTAAACAAAAGAGTTTCAGGCTAGTTAGCAAAGACAGTAGCAGGTATAGGATGTAGTCTGGATGCAGTTTTCTGTATGGCTAGCACAAGCTATTTTCTCATGGGAAGTGCAAGCAGGTTTACAGAAGCAGTCATGTTAGGGTAAGGGAACAAAATGGACAGTTGTTCATATGCAAGATCTAATATGCAGCCCTCCACACTGTGATGATTGACAGGAAGATTTAATATATATATATATATTTTTAATCTTTCTCTCATAGAAGAAATAAATGAATAAATTTTAAACATAAAGTAAATTTGGGGCCAGCAGATGGCATAGTGGTTACATCACTGGACTCACACATGGCTGACTGTGGTTCAAGTCCCAGAACCCAGTCGCTTGAAACTCACACCAGGCACTTGTATGATTTTGCCCAAGATCCTGGGGGTGGGGGGAGAATAGAGAAGAAGGAATTACAGTGTGACCACCTGCCTGGAGGGTGATTTCTCACTTTCCCTCTCACTGTTTCTGTCTCTCTCAGGTAAGCACATGTGCCCTAAGGCAAAAACTTCTAAAAATAAAATAAAATAAAAATGTAAAAATGTTAGTATTACCCAAAGCAAACTCCAGATTCAATACAGTCCTTATAAAATTCCAACTGCTGACCCAACCTGATGATGAAATTGTTCACAAACTGAACTGAAGTGTTAGAAATTACATGGCCAGTTGTGGGTTGGGATCCCTGATTCGAACTGAAAACATGCTGGATAAGTACATTTGACAAGTGTGCCATGTTCAAGACCCTTAAGAACTGGAAGGCTGAGGAGGAGGAAACATGACATGATTAGACCCTGTTGAGGGTGCTTCTCTCTCTCTCTTTCTAGTGTGTGCACATATACTCTATATCATGAATAAAAATAAAAAATTCCAACTGAAGGCCAGCCTCATGGTTGGTAGTTAAAAGAGCCAAATCCCACATGGTTGACCACGTGGTTTGAGTCCTGGCCCCAGCAGCTTAAAAAACATGCCAGGAATATGTGCATGAGTTCCCCAAATCCCAACAGGATGAAAGAAAAGGTATTATAATGAACATGTTTAATTAAAAGGTGCTTTCTCCCTATTCCTCTCTCTTTATCTGTTTGTCTTTAATGAGTCCATGTACTCTCTGGAAATAATTTTAAGACTCCAGCTGCTATTGTTTTCAGAAATAAAAAAGCTAGTTATCAAATTTATATGGAATTGCAAAAGGTCCAAATAGTGAAAACAATCTGGAGAAAGACAAAGAAAGTTAGAAGACTCATTATTCCAGATTTCAAAACTTAATAAGAACCAATAATAAAAAATATACTGTGGTACTGGCATGAGGACAGAAATATATATCAACACTAAATAATTGAAAGTCCAGAAATAACTATATATAACTATTCACAAATAATTTTTCACTGAATGACACATCTGTCAATTGAGAAAGAATAACATCTTAAGCAAATTGTGTTGAGAGGACTGGATTTCCATGTACAAAAAAATTTAAACATTTCAGACTCTTACACAGTATTCAAAAAGTAACTTAAAATGGGGACTGGCAGTTAGCATAATGGCTATGTCGCTGGACTCCCACATAGTTGACCGCGGTTCACGTCCCAGACCCGGTGGCTTAAAACTCACGCCGGGCACGTGTGCGTGCGTGCTCAAGATCCCCAGAGGAGAACAGAGGAGAAGGGATTGCGGCATGGCCATCCCCCCTGGGGGGTGATTTCTCACTTTCTGTCTCTCTGTCTCTCTCTGTCTGACGAGTGCACGCGCCCTATAGCAAAAAACTTCTCAAAAAAAAAGTAACTTAAAATGAACAAATAACCTAAATATGAATTAAATACATAACTCTTAGGAGAAAGAATAGGAGTAAATAATTAAGACCTTGGATTTGACAGTGGATTCTGATTGGGTAGGACACAAAAAGTATGAGTTACCAAAAAAGGAGATAAATTGGACTTAATCAAAATTAAAAATATTTTATGCATCAAAGATTATTACCATGAAATGACAAGAGAGTTTATAGAATGGCAGAATATTGGCAATTCATATATCAGATAAAAGCTTAATATTCAGAATATACAAATAATACATACAACATTGAAAATACAAATAATCCATAAAACCCAACAAAACCCTGGATTTTGACAAAAAGTGGAAGAATATGGAAGATTTATCACTGAGTGAAGCAAGCCAGGCTATGAAGGAGCGACATTGTATGTCCCCACTTAATATATACCAAGTGTCTGCACTCTATGACTGAAACTGATTGACTAAAGGTTGTACAAACACAAGAGATGGGTGTGAATGCCAGATGTGGTGTGTGTGGAGGAGTGGGGCCTAAGGAAGGACATTTGGAGGAGGGATACAGAGGCAGAGCATTGATGGGTTGGGGAGATATTTTGATCAACTGGACTGGAGATAAATGTTCACATATTGAAATGTTCACTTTGTAAGCTAAATAATGTGATTGAATGTATAAAAAATAAAATAAATAAATAAATAATAATAATTAAAAAAATAAAATAGAAATATCCAATTTAAAAATGGATAAAGGACTTGAATAGATACTTGTCCAAAGAATACATACCAATGACCAGTAAGAACATGAAAAGATGCTTAACATCCTTAAGAAATAGGAAATTATAAGTGACATGTACTGGGTTAGCTTTAATAAGAAAAAGAATAACAATAAGTATTGACAAGAATGGAGGAAAATTGTGTCATTCATATATTGCTGATGGGAATATAAAATGGTGGAGCCACTGTGAAAATAATTTGGCACTTTTTCAGAAAGCTAAATATAAAATTATGTAAGACCCAGCAATTCCATGGCTAGACATAGCCCCAAAATAACTGAAAACAATGACCTCTAGCAAACATTTTTTTGGTATAGCAAAGCGGGAATATATTGAAAGAGAGGGAAAAGAAGGGAGGGTTCTTGGAAAATGGATTACCAAGAAAGAATTCAGGCAAGGGATTTTTATTTTGGTCAGGATGGACTTTGTCCAGACTTGTTATAGGTGGGGCTTGTTTATGGATTCCCTTCATGGTGGGGTGCAGCATATACTGGGTGGGTCCAATTAGTCTCCTAATTTTGGAGTGAGTGTGAAGTTCATGAAATTCTTTGTCTAGAAACCTTGGGCCATGAATTATTTAAGAATAAGATTTATATGTCAAAGGTCAAAGGAATATGGTGACTGGGAGAAGAGGAATTGTGGGGAGCCACACAACTGTGGCTCCCTCCTGGAGGGCAGGGGGTTGCTCTATCTACCTGTAAATGGGGTCTAACTCCTGTCTCAATACCCCCTGAAGGGAACCAGCAGTTAGCGTAATGGCTATGTCTCTGGACTCCCACGTAGTCGACCGCGGTTCACGTCCTGGACCCGGTGGCTTAAAACTCATGCCGGGCGTGTGTGCGTGCGTGCCCAAGATCCCGAGAGGAGAATGGAGGAGAAGGGATTGTGGCGTGACCATCCCCCCAGGGGGTGATTTCTCGCTTTCTGTCTCTATGTCTCTCTCTGTCTGTCTGGTGAGCGCACGCGCCCTATAGCGAAAACCTCTCAAAAAAAAAAAAAAATGCCCCCTGAAGAAGTATCCCAAACTGACATTAGGGAAATGGTCCAAAGACCTTATTGGCTGCTTCCTGCTGAGATGTGATGATGATAATGTGAGGATGGCAGTCAGGGGTTTTTCAGTAGCCTCCTCCCCATAGAAGTCATGATGGATATTCATTGGAGACTTTGTCCTGACCATCATTTGTAGCTTGATGGGTTTTAAGTGAAAAGAGCAGTTTATTACAATGATGATACAATATACAAAGTAATGTAGTTATTTCTATTGCATACAACACTTAAAGTTAACATTCAGAATTGTGACTGACAGCATCATATTAGTATAATTCGCTTTAGAACGTTATTAACAAAACTTCAATTTTATTAATTTTTTTTTTTTGGAGAGGTTTTCGCTATAGGGCGCGTGCGCTCGCCAGACAGACAGAGACAGAGAGAAAGTGAGAAATCACCCCCCAGGGGGGATGACCAAGCTGCAATCCCTTCTCCTCCATTCTCCTCTCAGGATCTTGGGTACGCACGCACATGCACCCGGCGTGAGTTTAAGCCACCGGGTCCGGGACTTGAACCGCGGTCGACTACATGGGAGTCCAGCGACATAGCCATTATGCTAACTGCTGGTCCCAAAACTTCAATTTTATTAATTTTTTTAACTCCTAGACTATTCCAATATGACTCAAACCTTCAACAACATGCTGTAGACTTGTAGTTTTGTTTCCTTTTTCCTTTACCTTAGCCATTTCCCTTAAGACAAAATGTTTACCTTACAAAATACTTTCTATGTTAAAATTTCTCTAACCTTTTTACTAAACTTATAGTTTTACTACTGAAATCTTCTTATGTCACCTTTTTTGCCTACTATTATTTCCCCTTGTTTCTTTTTCTTATGAGTGTACTTTTAGAAACAACCTTAACCTCTGATTTAGACAGAAATTATTAAAACAAACAAACAAACCTTAATTCTTATCTGTCACTTTAAGGGTTACCTGAAGCTTGTCCAGTGAGATTTCTAGATGTCCAAGAAGAGCCAGTGGGGTCTCATGCCCCATCAATCCTCAAATTCAGAGACCACCATGAACTCAGAAATCCCAAATTCCCTTTGGAGCTCAGGGCATTCTCATCTCTAGTGACCAACTCCAAATTGGGGACAAGGCCCCACGAGGATGCCAGTCATGGGCATTGTCCAGTGGCCAGGCTTCCCACACTGGAAATAGAGTCTCTTCTTCTTCTTCTTCTTCTTCTTCTCCTTCTTCTTCTTCTTCTTCTTCTTCTTCTTCTTCTTCTTCTTCTTCTTCTTCTTCTTCTTCCTTCTTCTTCTTCTTCTTCTTCTTCTTCTTCTTCTTCTTCTTCTTCTTCTTCTTCTTTAAGAATTATTTATTTTATTTTATTTTATTTATTCATTCATTTATTTTATTTTAATTTGACCAGAGCAAGACACACACACACACACACACACACACACACACACACACACACAGAGAGAGAGAGAGAGAGAGAGAGAGAGAGAGAGAGAGAGAGAAAGTGAGAAAGCAAGCCACTAGCTCTGGGACTCGAACCATGGTTGACAATGTGGGGGTGTCCAGCGCCTTAACCACCACACCACCTGCTGGTCCTAGAAACAGAGTCTCTTCTGAGGCAGAGGCTCTGATCTGGGCTTTTACAAATCCTGGCCTTGGGAGAAGTTCCCGGTCTTCAGGATCACTAAGAATGACTTAGGTGCTCTTTAAGTGAACATTAAATCAAACGTTAAGGCAGATTGCCAATTTGTTATAACACTTTCCTGGGTTACCTGAGAATTTTCCTATATGTGTTCTGATTTGTGAGAGATTCTACACTGAGAAGAGAACCTACACTCCAATAGATCCTATAAGGAGCAACTGAGTTCTGCCAGAAGGGTGGATCTCGGTTTGCAGGTGTTAAGAGCATCTGCCTTATTGACTATACAAAAAGCTTTAGCTGGAAAATGCAATTATAATTTAAACTTTCACTTTTATGGTTAATCCTCCTGATCATCTACTTGTATTGTGGTAAGGCCTAGATCTGTCCCAGTCTCTGAGAATATAGCCAAGGAGAGAGTCCAAAGGAGAAGTCTAACTGAAGAGAAAACAGAAGGAGTGCTGGAAGGCAGGAAAGGAGAAGGCAGCTAGGAGCTCTGGCCTTAACTCATTCCAACCCATGCCTTGATACTACCAGGATCCTCAATCCTACCAGGTTTCTGGACAGCAAAGTCCCTAACCTTTGTCCCTGATACATAGGCCCATTCAAAGCTAGTTTTGGTATCTTTATTATAGGGCTGTCTGAATGTATGTCTTATGTGAAGATGGCTGGTCAGTCTAAATTGATCTTTTGCTGTTTGGTAAGCAATCATGCCAAGGGGAAAACTGGAGCACTTTAACCTGGAAGTTAGATGGGTTGTAATGGGGGATTTTTCTAAAGAGTCTCTCCAGTGAGAGTGTCTTTGGAGAAATTTTACTATGTACCCGTGTTTCTTTTTCTCCTCTCCCTTCCTAGGCAATCTAATGTCTCCTGTAGGAGCTATTAAGCTTATATCATTGTATATAAGATTACACATATCCATATTGACTAGAATTTTTAATTTTTAACCAACCTTAACTTTTCACATACATTAATAGCTTATGAACATGTATAAATAACAACAAAAACCTGTTTACTAAATTCCCAATGCAGAACTGAACAATCTTATTAATAGACTAACCAAATATCTTTCATTCCTATAAAATCTAAAAGACTGATAATAATCAAAGCATGTCAACTTAATAATGAGAGCTATATAGAGGACTCAGAAAGAACCAGGTGTCTATGCTCCCCATGAGTTTATGCTTAACATTAATATTTCAAAATATTATATTAAATAAATTTAACCTATTAATTATAACCCCCAAATTTATTATGTTGAGAAAGTTCCCTTATACTCCTAGATTTTGATTTCTTTTATCATGAAAGGGTGGTAGATTTTGTCAAATAATTTCTGTTTATTGATTTTGTGATTTTCTCCATTCTATTAATATGGTATATTATGTTGATTGACTTTAAAATGTAAAAGGAACTATTTATTCCTGGGATACAGCTCATTATTTATAAAGTATAATTTGTTTTATGTGTTGGTGAGTTTGGTTTGCTAGTATTTCACTGAAGAATTTTATGTCTGTATGAATAAAATTTGTAGTTTTCTACAGGCTATCTTTAATCTTTTGTCTGCTTTTGCTATCTGAATAATTGTATTCTCCTAATATTCTTTAGAATAATTTAATCTCATAAGTGTTCCCTCCTCTTCTGTTTTTATGAAACAGATTGGTATTAATTTCTCTTTAAATATTTGGTAGAATTTACCAGTGAATCATTCAGCTCTAAGTTTTTCTTTTGAGAAAGTTTTAAAATTACTTAAGCAATCTCTCTGTTTGTTGTAAATATATTAATATTTTTTATTTTTCTTGAATTGGCTCCTATAGTTTGTCTTTCACAAATTTACCCATTTTATTTTATTTATTTGATTTGTTGGCATATAGTTATTAATATGCTCTTATAATTGTTTATTTATGTAAGATTGGTGGTAATTCCTCCTTTTTTTTTTTTTTTTTTTTTGAGAGGTTTTTGCTATAGGGCATGTGTGCTCTCCAGAAAGACAGAGAGACACAAAGTGAGAAATCACCCTCCCGGGGCGGGGGGGGAATGGACACTCCACAATCCCTTCTCCTCCATTCTCCTCTCAGGATTTTGGGCACACACACACATGCACGTGGCATGATTTTCAGCCACCAGGTCTGGGACTCAAATTGCGGTCGACTACGTGGGAGTCCAGCGACATAGCCATTAGTCCAACTGCTGGTCCCAGGTAATTCCTTTTTTAAAAAATTTTTGATTTAGTATTTTGAGTCATCTCTATTCTTGGTAAATCTAGCTAAAGCTTTATAAACTTTGATGATCTTTTCTAATAACCTACTTTAGTTTGTTGATTTTCTTTTTTTTTCTTCTATATTACATTCACTTCAGCTCTTGTATTTTTTAATTATGGGATGCTCTTAATTTCTTAAATTAAACAAATAAATACATGTATTTCTTAAACCCTCCATACACCTATATGTCCATTTTATATATTATGAATATAAATTCATCTCGACTCCTGATTTCTGATTCAATGGCATCATTGACTATCAGAGGAATTAGAGAAGGACCCAGGATGAAAATAAACTAGGATATATCTACCACTTTTTGTCATATATATTTTCTTCTCAGTGTATATCTCAGAGGATTGTATCCAAGCTAAATAAAAATGACTTCTTTTCATTGTGCTTAGCTTGGTCCTTCAGACAGTGAACCAAGTTAAGCCAAGGAGAACTTTTCTGCATTAAGGCCCATTTAAAGTATACCTAAATAGGGACCAGAAGTTAGCGTAATGGCTATGTCGCTGGACTCCCACGTAGTCGACCATGGTTCAAGTCCTGGACCTGGTGGCTTAAACTCACGCCGGGCACGTGTGCGTGCATGCCCAAGATCCCAAGAGGAGAATGGAGGAGAAGGGATTGTGGCGTGGCCAACCCCCCTGGGTGGTGATTTCTCACTTTCTGTCTCTCTGTCTCTCTCTGTCTGTCTGGCGAGCACACGTGCCCTATAGCAAAAACCTCTCCAAAAAAAGAAAAAAAAAAGTACACCTAAATATATGTCACAAATAAAAATGTACCAAATAAATCAGAAAAAAATAGAACTTTAGAACTAGTTGATAATTGCAAAATTTGACAATTGCCTTTTATTTTTTAAAAATATGTGACATTTGCCAATAACATTTGAAAAATTTTACTTGGTGCCTAGATATTTTTTGACCATTATGAATTTAATGGGCTGTAATGCCTGCCTCCATCAACATTAACCACAGCAGAATTTTCTAGACCTTTGGAGTCAAACCTTACCAAACAAATTTATTATGTTCTATAGTACAATATATTAAAATGCTGGAAATTCACAAATAATTTCATAATAATGAGAAATATGTCTTTGGTAAAATACCTGATTGAGAAGAAGAAAAGAAAGCCTAGAATTCTTCCCATTTCTGATTTTATTTATAAGGTTATTAATTCCCAATTATCTTTTAAATATTATGCCCCTCACTTTTCTCATTTGGTAATTAAAATACCACTATCAAAGGGTAGACTTGAGAGAAGATTCCAAAGTACAAGCATTTAATGTTGACTAGAAGGGTTCTAAGAAATTAGCTAGTCATTTCTCAGTCAAAAATAATGAGGTTCAGTAAAGTGAGGTAATTTTTTAAAGCTCTGAAGTAAGCAGTAGAAGTTAGGTCATTTGACCACAATTTATGATCTATTTCCCTTTCCTACCACCATGTAGGCAGTTTGTCATCGGTTTCTTCCTTTAGAAATCTTGGGCATGGCTGCAAACTTTACATGTCTACTGCTTTCAATCACCTAAGCATGCTCTAACAATGCCGGCTTACCATCTCTACCATCATCTGGTTTAGTCAACCTAGCAGAAGTGAATATGAAATTCCAGCAATAAATGAACAGAAGATTGGAGCTGAAGACCTTAAGTGCTTGCTTTTTGCCCCTTGACCAGATAACTAGAACTATCTGCATTATCTATGCAGCATGGGGTTTTTATTATTTTTACCTAAAGATGTCTCTTTTTGGTAATGACGAACATGTTTTTGTTGTTGTTGTTGTTGTTTTAAGAGGTTTTTGCTATAGGGCACGTGCGCTCGCCAGACAGACAGAGAGAGACAGAGAGATAGAAAGCGAGAAATCACCACCCAGGGGGCATGGCCACGCTGCAATCCCTTCTCCTCCATTCTCCTCTCGGGATCTTGGGCACACACGCACACACGCCCAGCGTGAGTTTAAGCCACCAGGTCCGGGACTCGAATCGCGGTTAACTACGTGGGAGTCCAGCAACATAGCCATTACGCTAACTGCTGGTCCCCGATGAACATGTTTTTTAAAAAAGCCTGGTTTTTCTCAATACAACTTTAAAGGTTTTAAAATTGTTTCATATCTGGTCGAGCTGGGATTTTTAAGAACTTCATTTCTAATTTGTAATAAAAGCTTACAACTTGATTTTTTCAAAAAAGTCAACAAACTACAACCACCTGTTAATAAAGGTCTTAAATTTAAAAAAAAGAAAGAATCAAGGCCCAAATTTCTTTTTCTATAACTTCCCCTGTACTTATCTCCTCCCACCTCAGTGAAAATTTCTCGTATTTCATCAACTCAGGGCATTGAATTCTGAAAATATATTTGAATTTTAAAATGAAAAGAGCTATTCTGAAACAATTTAATAATCTTCTTGAAAAAGGAATCTGGGGCCAGACAGTGGTGCAACAGTAAAATTCAAAACTAAGAATGAACCAAATGGGAATATTTTGGGTTCAGTCCAGAGACCTCCATTAGTATATTAAGCAAGCAGCTGCCCATAATCTAGGACTAGCTGAGTCTAGAGGTGTATTGTGGTGTAGGGACCCTGTTGGGGGTGATGTCTGTCCATCTCTCTCTCACTCACTACTCAGGGAGGGCATAAATGAATAAAGTATAAAGAAATGAAAAAGGAATATTATTCAAAGGAATGGCTCTAAAGAAAGATGTTCTGAGACAAGCTACTGGACAGGTATTTTAGGGTAGAGTAGTGAATTTTGTGAAATTTCATTAATAATTGTATGTGGTACGGCCCTTGAATATCTTTAATCCATCTTTTCCTACCTAGCTCAATTAAAATATATATTTTTTTATTAATTACTTTATTTATTTTTGTATATACTTTCAATCATATTGTTTGGCTTACAATGAGACCATTTCGATATGTGAACATTTCTCCCCAGACCCGTTGATCGAAATATCTTCAACAGATAACACCACATCTCCCCATCCCGTCAATGCTCTACCTCTCTATCCCTTCTCCAAATGTCTTTCGTTGGGCCCCACTCCTCCACATACACCTCATCTGACATTCACACCTATCTCTTGTGTTTGTTCAACTGTTAGTCAATCAGTTTCAGACATAGAATGCAGACAAACGGTATATGTTAAGTGGGGACATACAATGTCTCTCCTTCATAGCCTGGCTTGCCTCACTCAGCAGTACATCTTCCATATTCTTCCACTTTCTGTCAAAAGCCAGGGCTCTGTTGGTTTTTATGGCTGAGTAGTATTCCATAGAGTATATGTGCCACAGTTTTTCAATCCATTCCTCCATACGGGGGCATCTGGGTTGGTTCCATGACTTAGCAATTGTGAATAGTGCCGCAATAAACATCGATGTGCAAGCACTTTTCCAATGAAGGATTGTTCTGTCCTTTGGGTAGATACCGAGGAGTGGGATCTCTGGATCATATGGCAGATCTATCTGTAGATTTTTGAGGAATCTCCAAATTATTCTCCACAGTGGTTGGACCAATCTACATTCCCACCAGCAGTGTAAAAGAGTTCCCCTTTCACCACACCCCCGCCAACACTTATCATTTTTTGTTTTTTTAATATTAGACAATCTGACTGGGGTTAGGTGGTACCTCATTGTTGCTTTTATCTGCATTTCCCTTACGATGAGGGAGGTTGAACATTTTTTCATATGCCTTTTGGCCATTCGTATGTCATCTTTAGAGAGTGTTTTCTTCATCTCCTTCTCCCATCTTTTAATAGGGTTACTCATCTTTTTTCCAAACACCTTTTTTAGTTCCTTGTGTATTCTGGTTATCAGTCCCTTATCTGATGCAACATTTACAAAAATATTTTCCCATTCTGAGGGCTGTCGATTCACACTAACTACTGTGTCTTTGGCCATGCAGAAACTTCTTAGTCTGATGTAATCCCACTTGTCTATTTTGTGGACGATGGACTCTGCTTTGAGGGTCTTCTTTAGGAAGTCTTTCCCTACACGAATGTCTCCCAGAGTTTCCCCAGCATTCTCCAGGAGCAGCTTTATAGTTTGAGGTCTTAGATTTAGATCCTTGATCCACCTTGACTTGATTCTTGTCAAAGGAGAGAGGTAGGGGTTCAGATTCATCTTTCTGCAAGTGGAAGTCCAGTTTCTCCAGCACCACTTGCTGAAGAGGCTTTCATTTTCCCACTGGATTGACTGGTACCCCTTGTCAAAGATCAGTTGACTGTATGTTTGGGCACTTATTTCTGGGGACTCTATTCTGTTCCATTGGTCCACATGTCTGTTTCTGTGCCAATACCATGCTGTCTTTATTACCACAGCTTTGTAATACATTTTTGGATCGGGGATTGAGATGCCACCCACTCCATTCTTCTTGTGTAGAAGTGCTTTGGCAATACGGGGTCTTTTATGATTCCAGACAAATTTTAAGATTGTCTTTTCTAGATCTGTGAAGAATGTGTCTGGTACTTTGATTGGCATTGCATTAAATAGGTAGATTAATTTGGGTAGAATTGCCATTTTGATTATATTAACTCTTCCAATCCATGAACATGGGATGTCCTTCCATTTTTTGGTGTCATTTTCAATTTCTTTTTTTAGCTTCTCATAGTTTTCCTTGTGTAGGTCTTTAACTTCTTTGGTTAGATTTATTCCTAAATATCTTATACTTTTAGTGGCTATGGTAAACGGAATAACTTTTTTCAGTTCTATCTCAGTCTGCCTTTTATTCGTATATAGAAATGCTATCGATTTCTGTATATTGATTTTATATCCTGCCACTTTACTGAATTCATGTATTACTTCCAGTAGTTTTTCCATGGAGACCATTGGGTCTTCTATGTATACAATCATGTCATCTGCAAATAGAGAGAGTTTCACCTCTTCTTTTCCTATTCGAATGCCCTTTATTTTTTCCTCTTTTCTGATTGCGTTGGCGAGGACTTCCATTACTATATTGAAAAGGAGAGGAGAAAGTGGGCATCCTTGTCTTGTTCCTGTGTTTAGTGGGAAAGCTTTCAGCTTTTCTCCATTCAGGATGATGTTCGCTATGGTTTTTTCATAGATGGCTTTTATTGTATCGAGAAATGGCCCTTCTATGCCGATTTTGCTAAGAGTCTTGATCATGAAGGGATGTTGTATCTTATCAAATGCTTTTTCTGCGTCAATCGATATGACCATATGGTTTTTGTCTTTCTTCCTATTAATATGGTGTATTACATTTATGGTTTTGCGTATGTTGAACCAACCTTGCATTCCTGGAATAAAGCCTACCTGATCATGGTGTATGATCTTCTGTATAAGTTGTTGAATACGATTTGCTAGTATCTTGTTGAGAATCTTTGAGTCTATGTTCATCAGAGATATTGGTCTATAGTTTTCCTTCCTTGTCCTGTCCTTATCTGTTTTGAGGATGAGGGTGACAGAGGCTTCATAGAATGAATTAGGGAGAGATTCACCCTTTTGGATCTTTAGAAATAATTTGAGCAGAATGGGAGTTAACTCTTCTTTGAAAGTTTTGTAGAATTCAGAGGTGAATCCATCAGGGCCAGGGCTTTTCTTTGTTGGGAGGTTACTTATTACTGATTCAATCTCCTGGCTTGTTATGGGCCTATTCAGACTTTCTATTTCTTCCTGGCTCATTCTTGGTAGATTATATTTGTCCAGGAATTTGTCCATCTCATCCAGATTATCTTGTTTCTTAGCGTATAGATGTTCAAAGTATCCTCTAATGATGTTTTGAATTTCTACTATGTCTGTTGTTATGTTACCAGCCTCATTGCAGATTTGATTCACCTGGTTCATTTCTCTCTTCTTCTTAATAAGTCTCGCTAGTGGGGTATCAATTTTGTTTATCCTTTCAAAGAACCAGCTTTTGCTTTCACTTACTTTCTGTATAGTACGTTTATTTTCTATTTCATTTATTTCTGCTCGGATCTTTATTATTTCCTTTCTCCTGTAATTTTTTGGATTTTTTTGCTGTTGCTTTTCCAATTCTCTAAGGCTTGATGTTAGGTGATCCATTAGCCTTTTCTCTGTCTTCCTCTTATGTGCACTAATTGCTATGAACTTCCCTCTTATGACTGCTATGGCAGTGTCCCAAAGATTATGGAAACTTGTATCTTCATTGTCATTGGCTTCCATGAATCTTTTGATTTCGGACTTTATTTCTTCGGTAATAGTGGAGTCATTCAGGAGTAGGTTATTTAGTTTCCATGTTTTTAGGTATTTTTGAGGATTTCTCTTGAAATTAAACTCAAGTTTAATTCCATCATGGTCAGAGAAGATGCTGGAAATAGTTGCTATGCCTCTGAATCTGTAGAGGCTTGCTTTGTGTCCTATGATGTGGTCAATCTTCGAGAAAGTTCCATGTCGGGGTGAGAAAAAACTATATCTTGTGGTTTTTGGGTGGAAAGTTCTATAGATGTCTGTTAAGTCCAATTGATTTATGGTATCATTTAGGTCCTTGATCTCTCTACCTATTTTTTGCCTAGATGATCTGTCCAGAGGTTATAATGCGGTGTTGAGATCTCCAACAATTAGTGTGTTGCAGTCTATCTCCCCTTTCAGATCTAACAATCTTTCCTTCACATATTTGGGTGCTCCTGTGTTAGGAGCATAGATATTAATAAGCGTTATATCTTCTCGATCTATAGAGCCTTTTACTATGATATAGTGCCCTTCTTTGTCTCTTCGGACACTTTTTGTTTTAAAGCCTATTTTGTCAGAAATTAGTATCGCAACTCCAGCTCTTTTTTGGTTCCCAACTGCATGGAAAACCTTTTTCCAACCCTTCACTTTCAGTCTATGTATGTCTTTTTCCATGAGGTGGGTTTCTTGTGGGCAACAGATAGAGGGTTTCTGTTTTTTTATCCATTCAGCCAGTCTGTGTCTCTTGATTGGAGAATTTAACCCATTAACATTCAATGTTATTATCGATGTTATAGGGTCTGTACCGACATTTAAGTTAGCCATTGTCTTAGTTGCCTGTTATTTCTTTGTTTCTGGCTGTTGGGTCTTTAGTTTTCCTGGAACAGTACTTTCTTCAGGATTTCTTGAAGAGCTGGTCTGGTGTTGGCAAATTCTTTCAGGTTTTGTTTGTCTGAGAAGATTTTAATCTTTTTTTCCCAAATGAAGGATAATCTTGCAGGGTATAATAGTCTTGGCTGAAATTGTTTCTCTCTTAACACTTTCAGTATGTCTTCCCATTCTTTTTTTGCTTGCATTGTTTCTGATGAGAGGTCTGGTGTTAGTCTTATGGGATGGCCTTTGTAAGTTATTTCTCGTTTCTCTCTTGCCAGTTTTAGTATCATGTCTTTTTCTGTGACGTTAGACAGCCTGGCTAAGATGTGCCTTGGGGAAGATCTTCTGGGGTTGATTCTATTTGGGGTCCTTTGTATTTCTTGGGTCCGGATGGTTCGGTGCCTCTCTAGGCTTGGGAAATTTTCTTCCAAGATGTCATGGAATAGATTTTCCATTCCGCTATTAGTTTCTTCACCTTCTGGGATGCCAATTATTCTGATGTTTGGGCGTCTAATAGAGTCTAGTATTTCTCGTATATTATCCTCATGATTTTTAGTTATTTTCTCGATCTTTTTGTAGTTTTTTTCTAGATCAGAGGTTTTATCTTCTACATCAGAGATTCGATCTTCAGCATGGTCTAATCGGCTCTTAATACTTTCCAGAGAGTTTTTGATTTCTTGTATTATAGACTTTATCTCTAATAGTTCCACCTGATTCTTTCTCAGAGTATCCATTTCTTCTTTCATATCCTGGAAGGACTTCCTAATTTCCTGTAGTTCGTTGTCTCTTTTTTTTTCCAATTCACAGAATTTGGTCACCATGAATGTTCGGAATTCTGTGTCTGTCATTTTGGTAACGTCCTCCATATTTACGAGACATGGAGGGGCATTTTCCTTTGTTGGAGACATATTTTCTTGTTTATTCAGACCTGAGGCTCTTTTTCTACCTTTAGCCATTGGAGGATTACTTCCCTTTTAAAGACTTCTTGGGAGAACTTTCGTCCCACGAGAAGTAAGAGTCTTTCCTTTTTGATGGGAATAGCTGTTTGTTGAAGTCTCTCTTCTGTTGTTTTTACCAATGTGTTTTCAGGCAGGGAACTCTACAGAAGTGTCTAACAAGCAGAATCTTTTTTTTTTCAAAGGGGATCAGTACAAGGGAGGATCCCAAAGACACTTACCTTCCTAGGAAATTTCAGATATATGATTCTAGACCTGTCTAGTCTGTCTGGCACGGTAAAAAATAAGGAGGAGAGGACAATATGCAATGAAAGGAAAGACAACACAGAAAAATAAAGAAAAAGTCGCGCGGGGCCTGGGGGTCTGGAAGTGGGGTGGGGGTCAGAGGTGACCCTCCCTCAGTATCCCTACCTGGCCAGAGGCTTGCAGGACACGCTATTGCCTGCTGGCAGTCCAGGAAAGTCTGGGGGGAGAAGGAGGGCTAGGTGTTAACAAGGGAATGCAGGGGGGTCAAGAGAAAAGAGAAAGAAAAAAAAAAAAAAAAAAAAAAAAAAAACGTCTCAAGGAGATCCTGGCTACCTACCTAGAAGGTGGAGTCTGGGGCCTGGGGGTTTGGAAGTGGGGTGGGGGTCAGAGGTGACCCTCCCTCAGTATCCCTTGCTGGCCAGAGGCTTGCAGGACACGCTATTGCCTGCTGGCAGTCCAGGAAAGTCTGGGGGGAGAAGGAGGGCTAGGTGTTAAAAAGGGAATGCAGGGGGGTCAAGAGAAAAGAGAAAGAAAAAAAAAGTCTCAAGGAGATCCTGGCTACCTACCTAGAAGGTGGAGTCTGGGGCCTGGGGGTCTGGAAGTGGGGTGGGGGTCAGAGGTGACCCTCCCTTAGTATCCCTTGCTGGCCAGAGGCTTGCAGGACACGCTATTGCCTGCTGGCAGTCCAGGAAAGTCTGGGGGGAAAAGGAGGGCTAGGTGTTAACAAGGGAATGCAGGGGGGTCAAGAGAAAAGATGAAGAAAAAAAAAAAAAAAAAAACGTCTCAAGGAGATCCTGGCTACCTACCTAGAAGGTGGAGTCTGGGGCCTGGGGGTCTGGAAGTGGGGTGGGGGTCAGAGGTGACCCTCCCTCAGTATCCCTACCTGGCCAGAGGCTTGCAGGACACGCTATTGCCTGCTGGAAGTCCAGGAAAGTCTGGGGGGAGAAGGAGGGCTAGGTGTTAACAAGGGAATGTAGGGGGATCAAGAGAAAAGAGAAAGAAAGATAAAAAAAAAACATCTCAAGGAGATCCTGGCTACCTACCTAGAAGGTGGAGTGTGGGGCCTGGGGGTCTGGAAGGGGGTGGGGGTCAGAGGTAACTCTCCCTCAGTATCCCTTGCTGGCCAGAGGCTTGCAGGACACGCTATTGCCTGCTGGCAGTCCAGGAAAGTCTGGGGGGAGAAGGAGGGCTAGGTGTTAACAAGGGAATGCAGGGGGGTCAAGAGAAAAGAGAAAGAAAAAAAAAAAGTCTCAAGGAGATACTGGCTACCTACCTAAAAGGTGGAGTCTGGGGCGTGGGGTTCTGGAAGTGGGGTGGGGGTCAGAGGTGACCCTCCCTCAGTATTCCTGGCTGGCCAGAGGCTTGCAGGACACGCTATTGCCTGCTGGCAGTCCAGGAAAGTCTGGGGGAAGAAGGAGGGCTAGGTGTTAACAAGGGAATGGAGGGGGGTCAAGAGAAAAGATGAAGAAAAAAAAAAAAAAAAAACGTCTCAAGGAGATCCTGGCTACCTACCTAGAAGGTCGAGTCTGGGGCCTGGGGGTCTGGAAGTGGGGTGGGGGTCAGAGGTGACCCTCCCTCAGTATCCCTACCTGGCCAGAGGCTTGCAGGACACGCTATTGCCTGCTGGCAGTCCAGGAAAGTCTGGGGGGAGAAGGAGGGCTAGGTGTTAACAAGGGAATGCAGGGGGGTCAAGAGAAAAGAGAAAGAAAAAAAAAAAAAAAACAAAAAACGTCTCAAGGAGATCCTGGCTACCTACCTAGAAGGTGGAGTCTGGGGCCTGGGGGTTTGGAAGTGGGGTGGGGGTCAGAGGTGACCCTCCCTCAGTATCCCTTGCTGGCCAGAGGCTTGCAGGACACGCTATTGCCTGCTGGCAGTCCAGGAAAGTCTGGGGGAGAAGGAGGGCTAGGTGTTAAAAAGGGAATGCAGGGGGGTCAAGAGAAAAGAGAAAGAAAAAAAAAAAGTCTCAAGGAGATCCTGGCTACTTACCTAGAAGGTGGAGTCTGGGGCCTGGGGGTCTGGAAGTGGGGTGGGGGTCAGAGGTGACCCTCCCTCAGTATCCCTTGCTGGCCAGAGGCTTGCAGGACACGCTATTGCCTGCTGGCAGTCCAGGAAAGTCTGGGGGGAAAAGGAGGGCTAGGTGTTAACAAGGGAATGCAGGGGGTTCAAGAGAAAAGATGAAGAAAAAAAAAAAAAAAACGTCTCAAGGAGATCCTGGCTACCTACCTAGAAGGTGGAGTCTGGGGCCTGGGGGTCTGGAAGTGGGGTGGGGGTCAGAGGTGACCCTCCCTCAGTATCCCTACCTGGCCAGAGGCTTGCAGGACACGCTGTTGCCTGCTGGCAGTGCAGGAAAGTCTGGGGGCAGAAGGAGGGCTAGGTGTTAACAAGAGAATGCAGGGGGGTCAAGAGAAAAGAGAAAGAAAGAAAAAAAACGTCTCAAGGAGATCATTGCTACCTACCTAGAAGGTGGAGTCTGGGGCCTGGAGGTCTGGAAGTGGGGTGGGGGTCAGAGGTGACCCTCCCTCAGTATCCCTTGCTGGCCAGAGGCTTTCAGGACACGCTATTGCCTGCTGGCAGTCCAGGAAAGTCTGGGGGGAGAAGGAGGGCTAGGTGTTAGCAAGGGAATGCAGGGGGGTCAAGAGAAAAGAGAAAGAAAAAAAAAAAAAAAAAAAAAAAACGTCTCAAGGAGATCCTGGCTACCTACCTAGAAGGTGGAGTCTGGGGCCTGGGGGTCTGGAAGTGGGGTGGGGGTCAGAGGTGACCTTCCCTCAGTATCCCTACCTGGACAGAGGCTTGCAGGACACGCTATTGCCTGCTGGCAATCCAGGAAAGTCTGGGGGGAGAAGGAGGGCTAGGTGTTAACAAGGGAATGCAGGGGGGTCAAGAGAAAAGAGAAAGAAAAAAAAAGAACAAAACGTCTCAAGGAGATCCTGGCTACCTACCTAGAAGGTGGAGTCTGGGGCCTGGGGGTCTGGAAGTGGGGTGGGGGTCAGAGGTCACCCTCCCTCAGTATCCCTTGCTGGCCAGAGGCTTGCAGGACACGCTGTTGCCTGCTGGCAGTCCAGGAAAGTCTGGGGGAAGAAGGAGGGCTAGGTGTTAACAAGGGAATGCAGGGGGGTCAAGAGAAAAGAGAAAGAAAAAAAAAAAAGTCTCAAGGAGATCCTGGCAACCTACCTAGAAGGTGGAGTCTGGGGCCTGGGGGACTGGAAGTGGGGTGGGGGTCAGAGGAGACCCTCCCTCAGTATCCCTTGCTGGCCAGAGGCTTGCAGGACACGCTATTGCCTGCTGGCAGTCCAGGAAAGTCTGGGGGGCGAAGGAGGGCTAGGTGTTAACAAGGGAATGCAGGGGGGTCAAGAGAAAAGTGAAAGAAAAAAAAAAAAGTCTCAAGGAGATCCTGGCTACCTCCCTAGAAGGTGGAGTCTGGGGTCTGGGGGTCTGGAAGTGGGGTGGGGGTCAGAGGTGACCCTCCCTCAGTATCCCTACCTGGCCAGAGGATTGCAGGACACGCTATTGCCTGCTGGCAGTCCAGGAAATTCTGGGGGAAGAAGGAGGGCTAGGTGTTAACAAGGGAATGCAGGGGGGTCAAGAGAAAAGAGAAAGAAAAAAAAAAAAAAATGGCTCAAGGAGATCCTGGCTACCTACCTAGAAGGTGGAGTCTGGGGCCTGGGGGTCTGGAAGTGGGTGGGGGTCTCAGGTGACCCTCCCTCAGTATCCCTTGCTGGCCAGAGGCTTGCAGGACACGCTCTGGCCTGCTGGCATTCCAGGAAATTCTGGGGGGGAGAAGGAGGGCTAGATGTTAACAAGGGAATGCAGGGGGGTCAAGAGAAAAGATAAAGAAAAAAAAAAAAAACAAAACGTCTCAAGGAGATCCTGGCTACCTACCTAGAAGGTGGAGTCTGGGGCCTGGGGTCTGGAAGTGGGGTGGGGGTCAGAGGTCACCCTCCCTCAGTATCCCTTGCTGGCCAGAGGCTTGCAGGACACGCTATTGCCTGCTGGCAGTCCAGGAAAGTCTGGGGGAGAAGGAGGGCTAGGTGTTAACAAGGGAATGCAGGGGGGTCAAGAGAAAAGAGAAAGAAAAAAATAAAAAAAACGTCTCAAGGAGATACTGGCTACCTACCTAGAAGGTGGAGTCTGGGGCCTGGGGGTCTGGAAGTGGGGTGGGTGTCAGAGGTGACCCTCCCTCAGTATCCCTGGCTGGCCAGAGGCTTGCAGGACAGGCTATTGCCTGCTGGCAGTCCAGGAAAGTCTGGGGGAAGAAGGAGGGCTAGGTGTTAACAAGGGAATGCAGGGGGGTCAAGAGAAAATATGAAGAAAAAAAAAAAAAAGTCTCAAGGAGATCCTGGCTACCAACCTAGAAGGTGGAGTCTGGGGCCTGGGGATCTGGAAGTGGGGTGGGGGTCAGAGGTGACCCTCCCTCAGTATCCCTACCTGGCCAGAGGCTTGCAGGACACGCTATTGCCTGCTGGCAGTCCAGGAAACTCTGGGGGAGAAGGAGGGCTAGGTGTTAACAAGGGAATGCAGGGGGGTCAAGAGAACAGAGAAAGAAAAAAAAAGAACAAAACGTCTCAAGGAGATCCTGGCTACCTACCTAGAAGGTGGAGTCTGGGGCCTGGGGGTCTGGAAGTGGGGTGGGGGTCAGAGGTGACCCTCCCTCAGTATCCCTTGCTGGCCAGAGGCTTGCAGGACACGCTGTTGCCTGCTGGCAGTGCAGGAAAGTCTGGGGGCAGAAGGAGGGCTAGGTGTTAACAAGGGAATGCAGGGGGGTCAAGATAAAAGAGAAAGAAAAAAAAAAAAAAAACGTCTCAAGGAGATCATTGCTACCTACCTAGAAGGTGGAGTCTGGGCCCTGGGGGTCTGGAAGTGGGGTGGGGGTCAGAGGTGACCCTCCCTAAGTATCCCTTGCTGGCCAGAGGCTTTCAGGACACGCTATTGCCTGCTGGCAGTCCAGGAATGTCTGGTGGGAGAAGGAGGGCTAGGTGTTAGCAAGGGAATGCAGGGGGGTCAAGAGAAAAGAGAAAGAAAAGAAAAAAAAAAAAAGGTCTCAAGGAGATCCTGGCTACCTACCTAGAACGTGGAGTCTGGGGCCTGGGGGTCTGGAAGTGGGGTGGGGGTCAGAGGTGACCCTCCCTCTGTATCCCTACCTGGACAGAGGCTTGCAGGACACGCTATTGCCTGCTGGCAATCCAGGAAAGTCTGGGGGGAGAAGGAGGGCTAGGTGTTAAGAAGGGAATGCAGGGGGGTCAAGAGAAAAGAGAAAGAAAAAAAAAGAACAAAACGTCTCAAGGAGATCCTGGCTACCTACCTAGAAGGTGGAGTCTGGGGCCTGGGGGTCTGGAAGTGGGGTGGGGGTCAGAGGTGACCCTCCCTCAGTATCCCTTGCTGGCCAGAGGCTTGCAGGACACGATGTTGCCTGCTCGCAGTCCAGGAAAGTCTGGGGGCAGAAGGAGGGCTAGGTGTTAACAAGGGAATGCAGGGGGGTCAAGAGAAAAGAGAAAGAAAAAAAAAAAAAAGTCTCAAGGAGATCCTGGCAACCTACCTAGAAGGTGGAGTCTGGGGCCTGGGGGACTGGAAGTGGGGTGGGGGTCAGAGGAGACCCTGCCTCAGTATCCCTTGCTGGCCAGAGGCTTGCAGGACACGCTATTGCCTGCTGGCAGTCCTGGAAAGTCTGGGGAGAGAAGGAGGGCTAGGTGTTAACAAGGGAATGCAGGGGGGTCAAGAGAAAAGAGAAAGAAAAAAACAAAACAAAACGTCTCAAGGAGATCCTGGCTACCTGCCTAGAAGTTGGAGTCTGGGGCCTGGGGGTCTTGAAGTGGAGTGGGGGTCAGAGGTGACCCTCCGTCAGTATCCCTTGCTGGCCAGAGGCTTGCAGGACACGCTATTGCCTGCTGGCAGTCCAGGAAATTCTGGGGCGAGAAGGAGGGCTAGGTGTTAACAAGGGAATGTAGGGGGGTCAAGAGAAAAGAGAAAGAAAAAAAAAAAAAAAAACGTCTCAAGGGGATCCTGGCTACCTCCCTAGAAGGTGAAGTCTGGGGCCTGGGGGGTCAGGAGGTGGGATGGGGGTCAGAGGTGACCCTCCCTCAGTATCCCTTGCTGGCCAGAGGCTTGCAGGACACACTATTGCCTGCTGGCAGTCCAGGAAAGTCTGGGGGGAGAAGGAGGGCTAGGTGTTAACAAGGGAATGCAGGGGGGGTCAAGAGAAAAGAGAAAGAAAAAAAAAAAAAATGGCTCAAGGAGATCCTGGCTACCTACCTAGAAGGTGGAGTCTGGGGCCTGGGGGTCTGGAAGTGGGGTGGGGGTCTCAGGTGACCCTCCCTCAGTATCCCTTGCTGGCCAGAGGCTTGCAGGACACGCTCTGGCCTGCTGGCATTCCAGGAAATTCTGGGGGGAGAAGGAGGGCTAGATGTTAACAAGGGAATGCAGGGGGGTCAAGAGAAAAGATAAAGAAAAAAAAAAAAAAACAAAACGTCTCAAGGAGATCCTGGCTACCTACCTAGAAGGTGGAGTCTGGGGCCTGGGGGTCTGGAAGTGGGGTGGGGGTCAGAGGTCACCCTCCCTCAGTATCCCTTGCTGGCCAGAGGCTTGCAGGACACGCTATTGCCTGCTGGCAGTCCAGGAAAGTCTGGGGGGAGAAGGAGGGCTAGGTGTTAACAAGGGAATGCAGGGGGGTCAAGAGAAAAGAGAAAGAAAAAAATAAAAAAACGTCTCAAGGAGATACTGGCTACCTACCTAGAAGGTGGAGTCTGGGGCCTGGGGGTCTGGAAGTGGGGTGGGTGTCAGAGGTGACCCTCCCTCAGTATCCCTGGCTGGCCAGAGGCTTGCAGGACAGGCTATTGCCTGCTGGCAGTCCAGGAAAGTCTGGGGGAAGAAGGAGGGCTAGGTGTTAACAAGGGAATGCAGGGGGGTCAAGAGAAAATATGAAGAAAAAAAAAAAAAAGTCTCAAGGAGATCCTGGCTACCAACCTAGAAGGTGGAGTCTGGGGCCTGGGGATCTGGAAGTGGGGTGGGGGTCAGAGGTGACCCTCCCTCAGTATCCCTACCTGGCCAGAGGCTTGCAGGACACGCTATTGCCTGCTGGCAGTCCAGGAAACTCTGGGGGAGAAGGAGGGCTAGGTGTTAACAAGGGAATGCAGGGGGGTCAAGAGAAAAGAGAAAGAAAAAAAAAGAACAAAACGTCTCAAGGAGATCCTGGCTACCTACCTAGAAGGTGGAGTCTGGGGCCTGGGGGTCTGGAAGTGGGGTGGGGGTCAGAGGTGACCCTCCCTCAGTATCCCTTGCTGGCCAGAGGCTTGCAGGACACGCTGTTGCCTGCTGGCAGTGCAGGAAAGTCTGGGGGCAGAAGGAGGGCTAGGTGTTAACAAGGGAATGCAGGGGGGTCAAGATAAAAGAGAAAGAAAAAAAAAAAAAAAACGTCTCAAGGAGATCATTGCTACCTACCTAGAAGGTGGAGTCTGGGCCCTGGGGGTCTGGAAGTGGGGTGGGGGTCAGAGGTGACCCTCCCTAAGTATCCCTTGCTGGCCAGAGGCTTTCAGGACACGCTATTGCCTGCTGGCAGTCCAGGAATGTCTGGTGGGAGAAGGAGGGCTAGGTGTTAGCAAGGGAATGCAGGGGGGTCAAGAGAAAAGAGAAAGAAAAGAAAAAAAAAAAAACGTCTCAAGGAGATCCTGGCTACCTACCTAGAAGGTGGAGTCTGGGGCCTGGGGGTCTGGAAGTGGGGTGGGGGTCAGAGGTGACCCTCCCTCAGTATCCCTACCTGGACAGAGGCTTGCAGGACACGCTATTGCCTGCTGGCAATCCAGGAAAGTCTGGGGGGAGAAGGAGGGCTAGGTGTTAACAAGGGAATGCAGGGGGGTCAAGAGAAAAGAGAAAGAAAAAAAAAAAAATGGCTCAAGGAGATCCTGGCTACCTACCTAGAAGGTGGAGTCTGGGGCCTGGGGGTCTGGAAGTGGGGTGGGGGTCTCAGGTGACCCTCCCTCAGTATCCCTTGCTGGCCAGAGGCTTGCAGGACACGCTCTGGCCTGCTGGCATTCCAGGAAATTCTGGGGGGGAGAAGGAGGGCTAGATGTTAACAAGGGAATGCAGGGGGGTCAAGAGAAAAGATAAAGAAAAAAAAAAAAAAACAAAACGTCTCAAGGAGATCCTGGCTACCTACCTAGAAGGTGGAGTCTGGGGCCTGGGGGTCTGGAAGTGGGGTGGGGGTCAGAGGTCACCCTCCCTCAGTATCCCTTGCTGGCCAGAGGCTTGCAGGACACGCTATTGCCTGCTGGCAGTCCAGGAAAGTCTGGGGGGAGAAGGAGGGCTAGGTGTTAACAAGGGAATGCAGGGGGGTCAAGAGAAAAGAGAAAGAAAAAAATAAAAAAACGTCTCAAGGAGATACTGGCTACCTACCTAGAAGGTGGAGTCTGGGGCCTGGGGGTCTGGAAGTGGGGTGGGTGTCAGAGGTGACCCTCCCTCAGTATCCCTGGCTGGCCAGAGGCTTGCAGGACAGGCTATTGCCTGCTGGCAGTCCAGGAAAGTCTGGGGGAAGAAGGAGGGCTAGGTGTTAACAAGGGAATGCAGGGGGGTCAAGAGAAAATATGAAGAAAAAAAAAAAAAAAGTCTCAAGGAGATCCTGGCTACCAACCTAGAAGGTGGAGTCTGGGGCCTGGGGATCTGGAAGTGGGGTGGGGGTCAGAGGTGACCCTCCCTCAGTATCCCTACATGGACAGAGGCTTGCAGGACACGCTATTGCCTGCTGGCAGTCCAGGAAACTCTGGGGGAGAAGGAGGGCTAGGTGTTAACAAGGGAATGCAGGGGGGTCAAGAGAACAGAGAAAGAAAAAAAAAGAACAAAACGTCTCAAGGAGATCCTGGCTACCTACCTAGAAGGTGGAGTCTGGGGCCTGGGGGTCTGGAAGTGGGGTGGGGGTCAGAGGTGACCCTCCCTCAGTATCCCTTGCTGGCCAGAGGCTTGCAGGACACGCTGTTGCCTGCTGGCAGTGCAGGAAAGTCTGGGGGCAGAAGGAGGGCTAGGTGTTAACAAGGGAATGCAGGGGGGTCAAGATAAAAGAGAAAGAAAAAAAAAAAAAAAACGTCTCAAGGAGATCATTGCTACCTACCTAGAAGGTGGAGTCTGGGCCCTGGGGGTCTGGAAGTGGGGTGGGGGTCAGAGGTGACCCTCCCTAAGTATCCCTTGCTGGCCAGAGGCTTTCAGGACACGCTATTGCCTGCTGGCAGTCCAGGAATGTCTGGTGGGAGAAGGAGGGCTAGGTGTTAGCAAGGGAATGCAGGGGGGTCAAGAGAAAAGAGAAAGAAAAGAAAAAAAAAAAAAACGTCTCAAGGAGATCCTGGCTACCTACCTAGAAGGTGGAGTCTGGGGCCTGGGGGTCTGGAAGTGGGGTGGGGGTCAGAGGTGACCCTCCCTCAGTATCCCTACCTGGACAGAGGCTTGCAGGACACGCTATTGCCTGCTGGCAATCCAGGAAAGTCTGGGGGGAGAAGGAGGGCTAGGTGTTAACAAGGGAATGCAGGGGGGTCAAGAGAAAAGAGAAAGAAAAAAAAAGAACAAAACGTCTCAAGGAGATCCTGGCTACCTACCTAGAAGGTGGAGTCTGGGGCCTGGGGGTCTGGAAGTGGGGTGGGGGTCAGAGGTGACCCTCCCTCAGTATCCCTTGCTGGCCAGAGGCTTGCAGGACACGCTGTTGCCTGCTGGCAGTCCAGGAAAGTCTGGGGGCAGAAGGAGGGCTAGGTGTTAACAAGGGAATGCAGGGGGGGTCAAGAGAAAAGAGAAAGAAAAAAAAAAAAAAAAAGTCTCAAGGAGATCCTGGCAACCTACCTAGAAGGTGGAGTCTGGGGCCTGGGGACTGGAAGTGGGATGGGGGTCAGAGGAGACCCTCCCTCAGTATCCCTTGCTGGCCAGAGGCTTGCAGGACACGCTATTGCCTGCTGGCCGTCCTGGAATGTCTGGGGAGAGAAGGAGGGCTAGGTGTTAACAAGGGAATGCAGGGGGGTCAAGAGAAAAGAGAAAGAAAAAAACAAAACAAAACGTCTCAAGGAGATCCTGGCTACCTACCTAGAAGTTGGAGTCTGGGGCCAGGGGGTCTTGAAGTGGAGTGGGGGTCAGAGGTGACCCTCCCTCAGTATCCCTTGCTGGCCAGAGGCTTGCAGGACACGCTATTGCCTGCTGGCAGTCCAGGAAAGTCTGGGGGGAGAAGGAGGGCTAGGTGTTAACAAGGGAATGCAGGGGGGTCAAGAGAAAAGAGAAAGAAAAAATAGGAACAAAACGTCTCAAGGAGATCCTGGCTACCTACCTAGAAGGTGGAGTCTGGGGCCTGGGGGTCTGGAAGTGGTGTGGGGGTCAGAGGTGACCCTCCCTCAGTATCCCTTTCTGGCCAGAGGCTTGCTGGACACGCTATTGCCTGCTGGCAGTCCAGGAAAGTCTGGGGGGAGAAGGAGGGCTAGGTGTTAACACGGGAATGCAGGGGGGTCAAGAGAAAAGAGAAAGAAAAAAAAAAAAAAAAAACAAAACGTCTCAAGGAGATCCTGGCTACCTACCTAGAAGGTGGTGTCTGGGGCCTGGGGGTCTGGAAGTGGGGTGGGGGTCAGAAGTGTCCCTCCCTCAGTATCCCTTGCTGGCCAAAGGCTTACAGGACACGCTATTGCCTGCTGGCAGTCCAGGAAAGTCTGGGGGGAGAAGGAGGGCTAAGTGCTAACAAGGGAATGCAGGGGTGTCAAGAGAAAATAGAAAGAAAAAAAAAAAAAATCTCAAGGAGATCCTGGCTGCCTACCTAGAAGGTGGAGTCTGGGGCCTGGGGGTCTGGAAGTGGGGTGGGGGTCAGAGGTGACCCTCCCTCAGTATCCCTTGCTGACCAGAGGCTTGCAGGACACGCTATTTCCTGCTGGCAGTCCAGGAAAGTCTGGGGGGAGAAGGAGGGCTAGGTGTTAACAAGGGAATGCAGGGGGGTCATGAGAAAAGAGAAAGAAAAAAAATAAAACAAAACGTCTCAAGGAGATCCTGGCTACCTACCTAGATGGTGGAGACTGGGGCCTGGGGGTCCGGAAGTGGGGTGGGGGTCAGAGGTGACCCTCCCTCAGTATCCCTTGCTGGCCAGAGGCTTTCAGGACACGCTATTGCCTGCTGGCAGTCCAGGAAAGTCTGGGGGGAGAAGGAGGGCTAGGTGTTAACAAGGGAATGCAGGGGGGTCAAGAGAAAAGAGAAAGAAAAAAAAAAAAAAAAAAAAAACGTCTCAAGGAGATCCTGGCTACCTACCTAGAAGGTGGAGTCTGGGGCCTGGGGGTCTGGAAGTGGGGTGGGGGTCAGAGGTGACCCTCCCTCAGTATCCCTTGCTGGCCAGAGGCTTGCAGGACACGCTGTTGCCTGCTGGCAGTGCAGGAAAGTCTGGGGGCAGAAGGAGGGCTAGGTGTTAACAAGGGAATGCAGGGGGGTCAAGATAAAAGAGAAAGAAAAAAAAAAAAAAACGTCTCAAGGAGATCATTGCTACCTACCTAGAAGGTGGAGTCTGGGGCCTGGGGGTCTGGAAGTGGGGTGGGGGTCAGAGGTGACCCTCCCTCAGTATCCCTTGCTGGCCAGAGGCTTTCAGGACACGCTATTGCCTGCTGGCAGTCCAGGAAAGTCTGGGGGGAGAAGGAGGGCTAGGTGTTAGCAAGGGAATGCAGGGTGGTCAAGAGAAAAGAGAAAGAAAAAAAAAAAAAAAAACGTCTCAAGGAGATCCTGGCTACCTCCCTAGAAGGTGGAGTCTGGGGCCTGGGGGTCTGGAAGTGGGGTGGGGGTCAGAGGTGACCCTCCCTCAGTATCCCTGGCTGGCCAGAGGCTTGCAGGACACGCTATTGCCTGCTGGCAGTCCAGGAAATTCTGGGGGAAGAAGGAGGGCTAGGTGTTAACAAGGGAATGCAGGGGGGTCAAGAGAAAAGATGAAGAGAAAAAAAAAAAAAATTGTCTCAAGGAGATCCTGGCTACCTACCTAGAAGGTGGAGTCTGGGGACTGGGAGTCTGGAAGTGGGGTGGGGGGTCAGAGGTGACCCTCCCTCAGTATCCCTACCTGGCCAGAGGCTTGCAGGACACGCTATTGCCTGCTGGCAGTCCAGGAAAGTCTGGGGGGAGAAGGAGGGCTAGGTGTTAACAAGGGAATGCAGGGGGGTCAAGAGAAAAGAGAAAGAAAAAATAGGAACAAAACGTCTCAAGGAGATCCTGGCTACCTACCTAGAAGGTGGAGTCTGGGGCCTGGGGGTCTGGAAGTGGTGTGGGGGTCAGAGGTGACCCTCCCTCAGTATCCCTTTCTGGCCAGAGGCTTGCTGGACACGCTATTGCCTGCTGGCAGTCCAGGAAAGTCTGGGGGGAGAAGGAGGGCTAGGTGTTAACATGGGAATGCAGGGGGGTCAAGAGAAAAGAGAAAGAAAGAAAAAAAAAAAAAAAAACGTCTCAAGGAGATCCTGGCTACCTACCTAGAAGGTGGTGTCTGGGGCCTGGGGGTCTGGAAGTGGGGTGGGGGTCAGAGGTGACCCTCCCTCAGTATCCCTTGCTGACCAGAGGCTTGCAGGACACGCTATTTCCTGCTGGCAGTCCAGGAAAGTCTGGGGGGAGAAGGAGGGCTAGGTGATAACAAGGGAATGCAGGGGGGTCATGAGAATAGAGAAAGAAAAAAAAAAAAAAAAACGTCTCAAGGAGATCCTGGCTACCTACCTAGATGGTGGAGACTGGGGCCTGGGGGTCTAGAAGTGGGGTGGGGGTCAGAGGTGACCCTCCCTCAGTATCCCTTGCTGGCCTGAGGCTTGCAGGACACACTATTGCCTGCTGGCAGTCCAGGAAAGTCTGGGGGGAGAAGGAGGGCTAGGTGTTAACAAGGGAATGCAGGGGGGTCAAGAGAAAAGATAAAGAAAAAACAAAAAAAACAAAACGTCTCAAGGAGATCCTGGCTACCTACCTAGAAGGTGGAGTCTGGGGCCTGGGGGTCTGGAAGTGGGGTGGGGGTCAGAGGTGACCCTCCCTCAGTATCCCTTGCTGGCCAGAGGCTTGCAGGACACGCTATTGCCTGCTGGCAGTCCAGGAAAGTCTGGGGGGAGAAGGAGGGCTAGGTGTTAACAAGGGAATGCAGGGGGGTCAAGAGAAAAGAGAAAGAAAAAAATAAAAAAACGTCTCAAGGAGATACTGGCTACCTACCTAGAAGGTGGAGTCTGGGGCCTGGGGGTCTGGAAGTGGGGTGGGTGTCAGAGGTGACCCTCCCTCAGTATCCCTGGCTGGCCAGAGGCTTGCAGGACACGCTATTGCCTGCTGGCAGTCCAGGAAAGTCTGGGGGAAGAAGGAGGGCTAGGTGTTAACAAGGGAATGCAGGGGGGTCAAGAGAAAATATGAAGAAAAAAAAAAAAAGTCTCAAGGAGATCCTGGCTACCTACCTAGAAGGTGGAGTCTGGGGCCTGGGGATCTGGAAGTGGGGTGGGGGTCAGAGGTGACCCTCCCTCAGTATCCCTACCTGGCCAGAGGCTTGCAGGACACGCTATTGCCTGCTGGCAGTCCAGGAAACTCTGGGGGAGAAGGAGGGCTAGGTGTTAACAAGGGAATGCAGGGGGGTCAAGAGAACAGAGAAAGAAAAAAAAAGAACAAAACGTCTCAAGGAGATCCTGGCTACCTACCTAGAAGGTGGAGTCTGGGGCCTGGGGGTCTGGAAGTGGGGTGGGGGTCAGAGGTGACCCTCCCTCAGTATCCCTTGCTGGCCAGAGGCTTGCAGGACACGCTGTTGCCTGCTGGCAGTGCAGGAAAGTCTGGGGGCAGAAGGAGGGCTAGGTGTTAACAAGGGAATGCAGGGGGGTCAAGAGAAAAGAGAAAGAAAAAAAAAAAAAAAATTGTCTCAAGGAGATCCTGGCTACCTACCTAGAAGGTGGAGTCTGGGGACTGGGAGTCTGGAAGTGGGGTGGGGGTCAGAGGTGACCCTCCCTCAGTATCCCTACCTGGCCAGAGGCTTGCAGGACACGCTATTGCCTGCTGGCAGTCCAGGAAAGTCTGGGGGGAGAAGGAGGGCTAGGTGTTAACAAGGGAATGCAGGGGGGTCAAGAGAAAAGAGAAAGAAAAAATAGGAACAAAACGTCTCAAGGAGATCCTGGCTACCTACCTAGAAGGTGGAGTCTGGGGCCTGGGGGTCTGGAAGTGGGGTGGGGGTCTCAGGTGACCCTCCCTCAGTATCCCTTGCTGGCCAGAGGCTTGCAGGACACGCTCTGGCCTGCTGGCATTCCAGGAAATTCTGGCTGGAGAAGGAGGGCTAGATGTTAACAAGGGAATGCAGGGGGGTCAAGAGAAAAGATAAAGAAAAAAAAAAAAAACAAAACGTCTCAAGGAGATCCTGGCTACCTACCTAGAAGGTGGAGTCTGGGGCCTGGGGGTCTGGAAGTGGGGTGGGGGTCAGAGGTCACCCTCCCTCAGTATCCCTTGCTGGCCAGAGGCTTGCAGGACACGCTATTGCCTGCTGGCAGTCCAGGAAAGTCTGGGGGGAGAAGGAGGGCTAGGTGTTAACAAGGGAATGCAGGGGGGTCAAGAGAAAAGAGAAAGAAAAAAATAAAAAAACGTCTCAAGGAGATACTGGCTACCTACCTAGAAGGTGGAGTCTGGGGCCTGGGGGTCTGGAAGTGGGGTGGGTGTCAGAGGTGACCCTTCCTCAGTATCCCTGGCTGGCCAGAGGCTTGCAGGACAGGCTATTGCCTGCTGGCAGTCCAGGAAAGTCTGGGGGAAGAAGGAGGGCTAGGTGTTAACAAGGGAATGCAGGGGGGTCAAGAGAAAATATGAAGAAAAAAAAAAAAAAGTCTCAAGGAGATCCTGGCTACCAACCTAGAAGGTGGAGTCTGGGGCCTGGGGATCTGGAAGTGGGGTGGGGGTCAGAGGTGACCCTCCCTCAGTATCCCTACCTGGCCAGAGGCTTGCAGGACACGATATTGCCTGCTGGCAGTCCAGGAAACTCTGGGGGAGAAGGAGGGCTAGGTGTTAACAAGGGAATGCAGGGGGGTCAAGAGAACAGAGAAAGAAAAAAAAAGAACAAAACGTCTCAAGGAGATCCTGGCTACCTACCTAGAAGGTGGAGTCTGGGGCCTGGGGGTCTGGAAGTGGGGTGGGGGTCAGAGGTGACCCTCCCTCAGTATCCCTTGCTGGCCAGAGGCTTGCAGGACACGCTGTTGCCTGCTGGCAGTGCAGGAAAGTCTGGGGGCAGAAGGAGGGCTAGGTGTTAACAAGGGAATGCAGGGGGGTCAAGATAAAAGAGAAAGAAAAAAAAAAAAAAAAACGTCTCAAGGAGATCATTGCTACCTACCTAGAAGGTGGAGTCTGGGCCCTGGGGGTCTGGAAGTGGGGTGGGGGTCAGAGGTGACCCTCCCTAAGTATCCCTTGCTGGCCAGAGGCTTTCAGGACACGCTATTGCCTGCTGGCAGTCCAGGAATGTCTGGTGGGAGAAGGAGGGCTAGGTGTTAGCAAGGGAATGCAGGGGGGTCAAGAGAAAAGAGAAAGAAAAGAAAAAAAAAAAACGTCTCAAGGAGATCCTGGCTACCTACCTAGAAGGTGGAGTCTGGGGCCTGGGGGTCTGGAAGTGGGGTGGGGGTCAGAGGTGACCCTCCCTCAGTATCCCTACCTGGACAGAGGCTTGCAGGACACGCTATTGCCTGCTGGCAATCCAGGAAAGTCTGGGGGGAGAAGGAGGGCTAGGTGTTAACAAGGGAATGCAGGGGGGTCAAGAGAAAAGAGAAAGAAAAAAAAAGAACAAAACGTCTCAAGGAGATCCTGGCTACCTACCTAGAAGGTGGAGTCTGGGGCCTGGGGGTCTGGAAGTGGGGTGGGGGTCAGAGGTGACCCTCCCTCAGTATCCCTTGCTGGCCAGAGGCTTGCAGGACACGCTGTTGCCTGCTGGCAGTCCAGGAAAGTCTGGGGGCAGAAGGAGGGCTAGGTGTTAACAAGGGAATGCAGGGGGGTCAAGAGAAAAGAGAAAGAAAAAAAAAAAAAAAGTCTCAAGGAGATCCTGGCAACCTACCTAGAAGGTGGAGTCAGGGGCCTGGGGACTGGAAGTGGGATGGGGGTCAGAGGAGACCCTCCCTCAGTATCCCTTGCTGGCCAGAGGCTTGCAGGACACGCTATTGCCTGCTGGCCGTCCTGGAATGTCTGGGGAGAGAAGGAGGGCTAGGTGTTAACAAGGGAATGCAGGGGGGTCAAGAGAAAAGAGAAAGAAAAAAACAAAACAAAACGTCTCAAGGAGATCCTGGCTACCTACCTAGAAGTTGGAGTCTGGGGCCAGGGGGTCTTGAAGTGGAGTGGGGGTCAGAGGTGACCCTCCCTCAGTATCCCTTGCTGGCCAGAGGCTTGCAGGACACGCTATTGCCTGCTGGCAGTCCAGGAAAGTCTGGGGGGAGAAGGAGGGCTAGGTGTTAACAAGGGAATGCAGGGGTTCAAGAGAAAAGAGAAAGAAAAAATAGGAACAAAACGTCTCAAGGAGATCCTGGCTACCTACCTAGAAGGTGGAGTCTGGGGCCTGGGGGTCTGGAAGTGGTGTGGGGGTCAGAGGTGACCCTCCCTCAGTATCCCTTTCTGGCCAGAGGCTTGCTGGACACGCTATTGCCTGCTGGCAGTCCAGGAAAGTCTGGGGGGAGAAGGAGGGCTAGGTGTTAACACGGGAATGCAGGGGGGTCAAGAGAAAAGAGAAAGAAAAAAAAAAAAAAAAACAAAACGTCTCAAGGAGATCCTGGCTACCTACCTAGAAGGTGGTGTCTGGGGCCTGGGGGTCTGGAAGTGGGGTGGGGGTCAGAAGTGTCCCTCCCTCAGTATCCCTTGCTGGCCAAAGGCTTACAGGACACGCTATTGCCTGCTGGCAGTCCAGGAAAGTCTGGGGGGAGAAGGAGGGCTAAGTGCTAACAAGGGAATGCAGGGGTGTCAAGAGAAAATAGAAAGAAAAAAAAAAAAAATCTCAAGGAGATCCTGGCTGCCTACCTAGAAGGTGGAGTCTGGGGCCTGGGGGTCTGGAAGTGGGGTGGGGGTCAGAGGTGACCCTCCCTCAGTATCCCTTGCTGACCAGAGGCTTGCAGGACACGCTATTTCCTGCTGGCAGTCCAGGAAAGTCTGGGGGGAGAAGGAGGGCTAGGTGTTAACAAGGGAATGCAGGGGGGTCATGAGAAAAGAGAAAGAAAAAAAATAAAACAAAACGTCTCAAGGAGATCCTGGCTACCTACCTAGATGGTGGAGACTGGGGCCTGGGGGTCCGGAAGTGGGGTGGGGGTCAGTGGTGACCCTCCCTCAGTATCCCTTGCTGGCCAGAGGCTTTCAGGACACGCTATTGCCTGCTGGCAGTCCAGGAAAGTCTGGGGGGAGAAGGAGGGCTAGGTGTTAACAAGGGAATGCAGGGGGGTCAAGAGAAAAGAGAAAGAAAAAAAAAAAAAAAAAAAAACGTCTCAAGGAGATCCTGGCTACCTACCTAGAAGGTGGAGTCTGGGGCCTGGGGGTCTGGAAGTGGGGTGGGGGTCAGAGGTGACCCTCCCTCAGTATCCCTTGCTGGCCAGAGGCTTGCAGGACACGCTGTTGCCTGCTGGCAGTGCAGGAAAGTCTGGGGGCAGAAGGAGGGCTAGGTGTTAACAAGGGAATGCAGGGGGGTCAAGATAAAAGAGAAAGAAAAAAAAAAAAAAAACGTCTCAAGGAGATCATTGCTACCTACCTAGAAGGTGGAGTCTGGGGCCTGGGGGTCTGGAAGTGGGGTGGGGGTCAGAGGTGACCCTCCCTCAGTATCCCTTGCTGGCCAGAGGCTTTCAGGACACGCTATTGCCTGCTGGCAGTCCAGGAAAGTCTGGGGGGAGAAGGAGGGCTAGGTGTTAGCAAGGGAATGCAGGGTGGTCAAGAGAAAAGAGAAAGAAAAAAAAAAAAAAAAACGTCTCAAGGAGATCCTGGCTACCTCCCTAGAAGGTGGAGTCTGGGGCCTGGGGGTCTGGAAGTGGGGTGGGGGTCAGAGGTGACCCTCCCTCAGTATCCCTGGCTGGCCAGAGGCTTGCAGGACACGCTATTGCCTGCTGGCAGTCCAGGAAATTCTGGGGGAAGAAGGAGGGCTAGGTGTTAACAAGGGAATGCAGGGGGGTCAAGAGAAAAGATGAAGAGAAAAAAAAAAAAATTGTCTCAAGGAGATCCTGGCTACCTACCTAGAAGGTGGAGTCTGGGGACTGGGAGTCTGGAAGTGGGGTGGGGGTCAGAGGTGACCCTCCCTCAGTATCCCTACCTGGCCAGAGGCTTGCAGGACACGCTATTGCCTGCTGGCAGTCCAGGAAAGTCTGGGGGGAGAAGGAGGGCTAGGTGTTAACAAGGGAATGCAGGGGGGTCAAGAGAAAAGAGAAAGAAAAAATAGGAACAAAACGTCTCAAGGAGATCCTGGCTACCTACCTAGAAGGTGGAGTCTGGGGCCTGGGGGTCTGGAAGTGGTGTGGGGGTCAGAGGTGACCCTCCCTCAGTATCCCTTTCTGGCCAGAGGCTTGCTGGACACGCTATTGCCTGCTGGCAGTCCAGGAAAGTCTGGGGGGAGAAGGAGGGCTAGGTGTTAACATGGGAATGCAGGGGGGTCAAGAGAAAAGAGAAAGAAAGAAAAAAAAAAAAAAAAACGTCTCAAGGAGATCCTGGCTACCTACCTAGAAGGTGGTGTCTGGGGCCTGGGGGTCTGGAAGTGGGGTGGGGGGGTCAGAGGTGACCCTCCCTCAGTATCCCTTGCTGACCAGAGGCTTGCAGGACACGCTATTTCCTGCTGGCAGTCCAGGAAAGTCTGGGGGGAGAAGGAGGGCTAGGTGATAACAAGGGAATGCAGGGGGGTCATGAGAATAGAGAAAGAAAAAAAAAAAAAAAAAACGTCTCAAGGAGATCCTGGCTACCTACCTAGATGGTGGAGACTGGGGCCTGGGGGTCTAGAAGTGGGGTGGGGGTCAGAGGTGACCCTCCCTCAGTATCCCTTGCTGGCCTGAGGCTTGCAGGACACACTATTGCCTGCTGGCAGTCCAGGAAAGTCTGGGGGGAGAAGGAGGGCTAGGTGTTAACAAGGGAATGCAGGGGGGTCAAGAGAAAAGATAAAGAAAAAAAAAAAAAAAACAAAACGTCTCAAGGAGATCCTGGCTACCTACCTGGAAGGTGGAGTCTGGGGCCTGGGGGTCTGGAAGTGGGGTGGGGGTCAGAGGTGACCCTCCCTCAGTATCCCTTGCTGGCCAGAGGCTTGCAGGACACGCTATTGCCTGCTGGCAGTCCAGGAAAGTCTGGGGGGAGAAGGAGGGCTAGGTGTTAACAAGGGAATGCAGGGGGGTCAAGAGAAAAGAGAAAGAAAAAAATAAAAAAACGTCTCAAGGAGATACTGGCTACCTACCTAGAAGGTGGAGTCTGGGGCCTGGGGGTCTGGAAGTGGGGTGGGTGTCAGAGGTGACCCTCCCTCAGTATCCCTGGCTGGCCAGAGGCTTGCAGGACACGCTATTGCCTGCTGGCAGTCCAGGAAAGTCTGGGGGAAGAAGGAGGGCTAGGTGTTAACAAGGGAATGCAGGGGGGTCAAGAGAAAATATGAAGAAAAAAAAAAAAAAAGTCTCAAGGAGATCCTGGCTACCTACCTAGAAGGTGGAGTCTGGGGCCTGGGGATCTGGAAGTGGGGTGGGGGTCAGAGGTGACCCTCCCTCAGTATCCCTACCTGGCCAGAGGCTTGCAGGACACGCTATTGCCTGCTGGCAGTCCAGGAAACTCTGGGGGAGAAGGAGGGCTAGGTGTTAACAAGGGAATGCAGGGGGGTCAAGAGAACAGAGAAAGAAAAAAAAAGAACAAAACGTCTCAAGGAGATCCTGGCTACCTACCTAGAAGGTGGAGTCTGGGGCCTGGGGGTCTGGAAGTGGGGTGGGGGTCAGAGGTGACCCTCCCTCAGTATCCCTTGCTGGCCAGAGGCTTGCAGGACACGCTGTTGCCTGCTGGCAGTGCAGGAAAGTCTGGGGGCAGAAGGAGGGCTAGGTGTTAACAAGGGAATGCAGGGGGGTCAAGATAAAAGAGAAAGAAAAAAAAAAAAATTGTCTCTAGGAGATCCTGGCTACCTACCTAGAAGGTGGAGTCTGGGGACTGGGAGTCTGGAAGTGGGGTGGGGGTCAGAGGTGACCCTCCCTCAGTATCCCTACCTGGCCAGAGGCTTGCAGGACACGCTATTGCCTGCTGGCAGTCCAGGAAAGTCTGGGGGGAGAAGGAGGGCTAGGTGTTAACAAGGGAATGCAGGGGGGTCAAGAGAAAAGAGAAAGAAAAAATAGGAACAAAACGTCTCAAGGAGATCCTGGCTACCTACCTAGAAGGTGGAGTCTGGGGCCTGGGGGTCTGGAAGTGGTGTGGGGGTCAGAGGTGACCCTCCCTCAGTATCCCTTTCTGGCCAGAGGCTTGCTGGACACGCTATTGCCTGCTGGCAGTCCAGGAAAGTCTGGGGGGAGAAGGAGGGCTAGGTGTTAACATGGGAATGCAGGGGGCTCAAGAGAAAAGAGAAAGAAAGAAAAAAAAAAAAAAAACGTCTCAAGGAGATCCTGGCTACCTACCTAGAAGGTGGTGTCTGGGGCCTGGGGGTCTGGAAGTGGGGTGGGGGTCAGAGGTGACCCTCCCTCAGTATCCCTTGCTGACCAGAGGCTTGCAGGACACGCTATTTCCTGCTGGCAGTCCAGGAAAGTCTGGGGGGAGAAGGAGGGCTAGGTGATAACAAGGGAATGCAGGGGGGTCATGAGAATAGAGAAAGAAAAAAAAAAAAAAAAACGTCTCAAGGAGATCCTGGCTACCTACCTAGATGGTGGAGACTGGGGCCTGGGGGTCTAGAAGTGGGGTGGGGGTCAGAGGTGACCCTCCCTCAGTATCCCTTGCTGGCCTGAGGCTTGCAGGACACACTATTGCCTGCTGGCAGTCCAGGAAAGTCTGGGGGGAGAAGGAGGGCTAGGTGTTAACAAGGGAATGCAGGGGGGTCAAGAGAAAAGATAAAGAAAAAAAAAAAAAAACAAAACGTCTCAAGGAGATCCTGGCTACCTACCTAGAAGGTGGAGTCTGGGGCCTGGGGGTCTGGAAGTGGGGTGGGGGTCAGAGGTGACCCTCCCTCAGTATCCCTTGCTGGCCAGAGGCTTGCAGGATACGCTATTGCCTGCTGGCAGTCCAGGAAAGTCTGGGGGGAGAAGGAGGGCTAGGTGTTAACAAGGGAATGCAGGGGGGTCAAGAGAAAAGAGAAAGAAAAAAATAAAAAAACGTCTCAAGGAGATACTGGCTACCTACCTAGAAGGTGGAGTCTGGGGCCTGGGGGTCTGGAAGTGGGGTGGGTGTCAGAGGTGACCCTCCCTCAGTATCCCTGGCTGGCCAGAGGCTTGCAGGACACGCTATTGCCTGCTGGCAGTCCAGGAAAGTCTGGGGGAAGAAGGAGGGCTAGGTGTTAACAAGGGAATGCAGGGGGGTCAAGAGAAAATATGAAGAAAAAAAAAAAAAAGTCTCAAGGAGATCCTGGCTACCTACCTAGAAGGTGGAGTCTGGGGCCTGGGGATCTGGAAGTGGGGTGGGGGTCAGAGGTGACCCTCCCTCAGTATCCCTACCTGGCCAGAGGCTTGCAGGACACGCTATTGCCTGCTGGCAGTCCAGGAAACTCTGGGGGAGAAGGAGGGCTAGGTGTTAACAAGGGAATGCAGGGGGGTCAAGAGAACAGAGAAAGAAAAAAAAAGAACAAAACATCTCAAGGAGATCCTGGCTACCTACCTAGAAGGTGGAGTCTCGGGCCTGGGGGTCTGGAAGTGGGGTGGGGGTCAGAGGTGACCCTCCCTCAGTATCCCTTGCTGGCCAGAGGCTTGCAGGACACGCTGTTGCCTGCTGGCAGTGCAGGAAAGTCTGGGGGCAGAAGGAGGGCTAGGTGTTAACAAGGGAATGCAGGGGGGTCAAGATAAAAGAGAAAGAAAAAAAAAAAAAAAAACGTCTCAAGGAGATCATTGCTACCTACCTAGAAGGTGGAGTCTGGGGCCTGGGGGTCTGGAAGTGGGGTGGGGGTCAGAGGTGACCCTCCCTCAGTATCCCTTGCTGGCCAGAGGCTTTCAGGACACGCTATTGCCTGCTGGCAGTCCAGGAATGTCTGGGGGGAGAAGGAGGGCTAGGTGTTAGCAAGGGAATGCAGGGGGGTCAAGAGAAAAGAGAAAGAAAAAAAAAAAAAAAAACGTCTCAAGGAGATCCTGGCTACCTACCTAGAAGGTGGAGTCTGGGGCCTGGGGGTCTGGAAGTGGGGTGGGGGTCAGAGGTGACCCTCCCTCAGTATCCCTACCTGGACAGAGGCTTGCAGGACACGCTATTGCCTGCTGGCAATCCAGGAAAGTCTGGGGGGAGAAGGAGGGCTAGGTGTTAACAAGGGAATGCAGGGGGGTCAAGAGAAAAGAGAAAGAAAAAAAAAGAACAAAACGTCTCAAGGAGATCCTGGCTACCTACCTAGAAGGTGGAGTCTGGGGCCTGGGGGTCTGGAAGTGGGGTGGGGGTCAGAGGTGACCCTCCCTCAGTATCCCTTGCTGGCCAGAGGCTTGCAGGACACGCTGTTGCCTGCTGGCAGTCCAGGAAAGTCTGGGGGCAGAAGGAGGGCTAGGTGTTAACAAGGGAATGCAGGGGGGTCAAGAGAAAAGAGAAAGAAAAAAAAAAAAAAAGTCTCAAGGAGATCCTGGCAACCTACCTAGAAGGTGGAGTCTGGGGCCTGGGGGACTGGAAGTGGGGTGGGGGTCAGAGGAGACCCTCCCTCAGTATCCCTTGCTGGCCAGAGGCTTGCAGGACACGCTATTGCCTGCTGGCCGTCCTGGAATGTCTGGGGAGAGAAGGAGGGCTAGGTGTTAACAAGGGAATGCAGGGGGGTCAAGAGAAAAGAGAAAGAAAAAAAAAAAACAAAACGTCTCAAGGAGATCCTGGCTACCTACCTAGAAGTTGGAGTCTGGGGCCTGGGGGTCTTGAAGGGAAGTGGGGGTCAGAGGTGACCCTCCCTCAGTATCCCTTGCTGGCCAGAGGCTTGCAGGACACGCTATTGCCTGCTGGCAGTCCAGGAAAGTCTGGGGGGAGAAGGAGGGCTAGGTGTTAACAAGGGAATGCAGGGGGGTCAAGAGAAAAGAGAAAGAAAAAATAGGAACAAAACGTCTCAAGGAGATCCTGGCTACCTACCTAGAAGGTGGAGTCTGGGGCCTGGGGGTCTGGAAGTGGTGTGGGGGTCAGAGGTGACCATCCCTCAGTATCCCTTTCTGGCCAGAGGCTTGCTGGACACGCTATTGCCTGCTGGCAGTCCAGGAAAGTCTGGGGGGAGAAGGAGGGCTAGGTGTTAACACGGGAATGCAGGGGGGTCAAGAGAAAAGAGAAAGAAAAAAAAAAAAAAAAACAAAACGTCTCAAGAAGATCCTGGCTACCTACCTAGAAGGTGGTGTCTGGGGCCTGGGGGTCTGGAAGTGGGGTGGGGGTCAGAAGTGACCCTCCCTCAGTATCCCTTGCTGGCCAAAGGCTTACAGGACACGCTATTGCCTGCTGGCAGTCCAGGAAAGTCTGGGGGGAGAAGGAGGGCTAAGTGCTAACAAGGGAATGCAGAGGTGTCAAGAGAAAATAGAAAGAAAAAAAAAAAAAAGTCTCAAGGAGATCCTGGCTGCCTACCTAGAAGGTGGAGTCTGGGGACTGGGAGTCTGGAAGTGGGGTGGGGGTCAGAGGTGACCCTCCCTCAGTATCCCTACCTGGCCAGAAGCTTGCAGGACACGCTATTGCCTGCTGGCAGTCCAGGAAAGTCTGGGGGGAGAAGGAGGGCTAGGTGTTAACAAGGGAATGCAGGGGGGTCAAGAGAAATGAGAAAGAAAAAATAGGAACAAAACGTCTCAAGGAGATCCTGGCTACCTACCTAGAAGGTGGAGTCTGGTGCCTGGGGGTCTGGAAGTGGTGTGGGGGTCAGAGGTGACCCTCCCTCAGTATCCCTTTCTGGCCAGAGGCTTGCTGGACACGCTATTGCCTGCTGGCAGTCCAGGAAAGTCTGGGGGGAGAAGGAGGGCTAGGTGTTAACACGGGAATGCAGGGGGGTCAAGAGAAAAGAGAAAGAAAAAAAAAAAAAAAAAAAAAAAACGCCTGAAGGAGATCCTGGCTACCTACCTAGAAGGTGGTGTCTGGGGCCTGGGGGTCTGGAAGTGCGGTGGGGGTCAGAGGTGACCCTCCCTCAGTATCCCTTGCTGGCCAGAGGCTTGCAGGACACACTATTGCCTGCTGGCAGTCCAGGAAAGTCTGGGGGGAGAAGGAGGGCTAGGTGTTAACAAGGGAATGCAGGGGGGGTCAAGAGAAAAGAGAAAGAAAAAAAAAAAAATGGCTCAAGGAGATCCTGGCTACCTACCTAGAAGGTGGAGTCTGGGGCCTGGGGGGTCTGGAAGTGGGGTGGGGGTCTCAGGTGACCCTCCCTCAGTATCCCTTGCTGGCCAGAGGCTTGCAGGACACGATCTGGCCTGCTGGCATTCCAGGAAATTCTGGGGGGAGAAGGAGGGCTAGATGTTAACAAGGGAATGCAGGGGGGTCAAGAGAAAAGATAAAGAAAAAAAAAAAAAAAACAAAACGTCTCAAGGAGATCCTGGCTACCTACCTAGAAGGTGGAGTCTGGGGCCTGGGGGTCTGGAAGTGGGGTGGGGGTCAGAGGTGACCCTCCCTCAGTATCCCTTGCTGGCCAGAGGCTTGCAGGACACGCTATTGCCTGCTGGCAGTCCAGGAAAGTCTGGGGGGAGAAGGAGGGCTAGGTGTTAACAAGGGAATGCAGGGGGGTCAAGAGAAAAGAGAAAGAAAAAAATAAAAAAACGTCTCAAGGAGATACTGGCTACCTACCTAGAAGGTGGAGTCTGGGGCCTGGGGGTCTGGAAGTGGGGTGGGTGTCAGAGGTGACCCTCCCTCAGTATCCCTGGCTGGCCAGAGGCTTGCAGGACACGCTATTGCCTGCTGGCAGTCCAGGAAAGTCTGGGGGAAGAAGGAGGGCTAGGTGTTAACAAGGGAATGCAGGGGGGTCAAGAGAAAATATGAAGAAAAAAAAAAAAAGTCTCAAGGAGATCCTGGCTACCTACCTAGAAGGTGGAGTCTGGGGCCTGGGGATCTGGAAGTGGGGGTGGGGGTCAGAGGTGACCCTCCCTCAGTATCCCTACCTGGCCAGAGGCTTGCAGGACACGCTATTGCCTGCTGGCAGTCCAGGAAACTCTGGGGGAGAAGGAGGGCTAGGTGTTAACAAGGGAATGCAGGGGGGTCAAGAGAACAGAGAAAGAAAAAAAAAGAACAAAACGTCTCAAGGAGATCCTGGCTACCTACCTAGAAGGTGGAGTCTGGGGCCTGGGGGTCTGGAAGTGGGGTGGGGGTCAGAGGTGACCCTCCCTCAGTATCCCTTGCTGGCCAGAGGCTTGCAGGACACGCTGTTGCCTGCTGGCAGTGCAGGAAAGTCTGGGGGCAGAAGGAGGGCTAGGTGTTAACAAGGGAATGCAGGGGGGTCAAGATAAAAGAGAAAGAAAAAAAAAAAAAAACGTCTCAAGGAGATCATTGCTACCTACCTAGAAGGTGGAGTCTGGGGCCTGGGGGTCTGGAAGTGGGGTGGGGGTCAGAGGTGACCCTCCCTCAGTATCCCTTGCTGGCCAGAGGCTTTCAGGACACGCTATTGCCTGCTGGCAGTCCAGGAATGTCTGGGGGGAGAAGGAGGGCTAGGTGTTAGCAAGGGAATGCAGGGGGGTCAAGAGAAAAGAGAAAGAAAAAAAAAAAAAAAACGTCTCAAGGAGATCCTGGCTACCTACCTAGAAGGTGGAGTCTGGGGCCTGGGGGTCTGGAAGTGGGGTGGGGGTCAGAGGTGACCCTCCCTCAGTATCCCTACATGGACAGAGGCTTGCAGGACACGCTATTGCCTGCTGACAATCCAGGAAAGTCTGGGGGGAGAAGGAGGGCTAGGTGTTAACAAGGGAATGCAGGGGGGTCAAGAGAAAAGAGAAAGAAAAAAAAAGAACAAAACGTCTCAAGGAGATCCTGGCTACCTACCTAGAAGGTGGAGTCTGGGGCCTGGGGGTCTGGAAGTGGGGTGGGGGTCAGAGGTGACCCTCCCTCAGTATCCCTTGCTGGCCAGAGGCTTTCAGGACACGCTGTTGCCTGCTGGCAGTCCAGGAAAGTCTGGGGGCAGAAGGAGGGCTAGGTGTTAACAAGGGAATGCAGGGGGGGTCAAGAGAAAAGAGAAAGAAAAAAAAAAAAAAAGTCTCAAGGAGATCCTGGCAACCTACCTAGAAGGTGGAGTCTGGGGCCTGGGGGACTGGAAGTGGGGTGGGGGTCAGAGGAGACCCTCCCTCAGTATCCCTTGCTGGCCAGAGGCTTGCAGGACACGCTATTGCCTGCTGGCCGTCCTGGAATGTCTGGGGAGAGAAGGAGGGCTAGGTGTTAGCAAGGGAATGCAGGGGGGTCAAGAGAAAAGAGAAAGAAAAAATAGGAACAAAACGTCTCAAGGAGATCCTGGCTACCTACCTAGAAGGTGGAGTCTGGGGCCTGGGGGTCTGGAAGTGGTGTGGGGGTCAGAGGTGACCATCCCTCAGTATCCCTTTCTGGCCAGAGGCTTGCTGGACACGCTATTGCCTGCTGGCAGTCCAGGAAAGTCTGGGGGGAGAAGGAGGCTAGGTGTTAACACGGGAATGCAGGGGGGTCAAGAGAAAAGAGAAAGAAAAAAAAAAAAAAAAAAAAAACGTCTCAAGGAGATCCTGGCTACCTACCTAGAAGGTGGTGTCTGGGGCCTGGGGGTCTGGAAGTGGGGTGGGGGTCAGAAGTGACCCTCCCTCAGTATCCCTTGCTGGCCAAAGGCTTACAGGACACGCTATTGCCTGCTGGCAGTCCAGGAAAGTCTGGGGGGAGAAGGAGGGCTAAGTGCTAACAAGAGAATGCAGAGGTGTCAAGAGAAAATAGAAAGAAAAAAAAAAAAAAAGTCTCAAGGAGATCCTGGCTACCTACCTAGATGGTGGAGACTGGGGCCTGGGGGTCTGGAAGTGGGGTGGGGGTGAGAGGTGACCCTCCCTCAGTATCCCTTGCTGGCCAGAGGCTTGCAGGACACACTATTGCCTGCTGGCAGTCCAGGAAAGTCTGGGGGGAGAAGGAGGGCTAGGTGTTAACAAGGGAATGCAGGGGGGTCAAGAGAAAAGAGAAAGAAAAAAAAAAAAATGGCTCAAGGAGATCCTGGCTACCTACCTAGAAGGTGGAGTCTGGGGCCTGGGGGTCTGGAAGTGGGGTGGGGGTCTCAGGTGACCCTCCCTCAGTATCCCTTGCTGGCCAGAGGCTTGCAGGACACGATCTGGCCTGCTGGCATTCCAGGAAATTCTGGGGGGAGAAGGAGGGCTAGATGTTAACAAGGGAATGCAGGGGGGTCAAGAGAAAAGATAAAGAAAAAAAAAAAAAAAAACAAAACGTCTCAAGGAGATCCTGGCTACCTACCTAGAAGGTGGAGTCTGGGGCCTGGGGGTCTGGAAGTGGGGTGGGGGTCAGAGGTGACCCTCCCTCAGTATCCCTTGCTGGCCAGAGGCTTGCAGGACACGCTATTGCCTGCTGGCAGTCCAGGAAAGTCTGGGGGGAGAAGGAGGGCTAGGTGTTAACAAGGGAATGCAGGGGGGTCAAGAGAAAAGAGAAAGAAAAAAATAAAAAAACGTCTCAAGGAGATACTGGCTACCTACCTAGAAGGTGGAGTCTGGGGCCTGGGGGTCTGGAAGTGGGGTGGGTGTCAGAGGTGACCCTCCCTCAGTATCCCTGGCTGGCCAGAGGCTTGCAGGACACGCTATTGCCTGCTGGCAGTCCAGGAAAGTCTGGGGGAAGAAGGAGGGCTAGGTGTTAACAAGGGAATGCAGGGGGGTCAAGAGAAAATATGAAGAAAAAAAAAAAAAGTCTCAAGGAGATCCTGGCTACCTACCTAGAAGGTGGAGTCTGGGGCCTGGGGATCTGGAAGTGGGGTGGGGGTCAGAGGTGACCCTCCCTCAGTATCCCTACCTGGCCAGAGGCTTGCAGGACACGCTATTGCCTGCTGGCAGTCCAGGAAACTCTGGGGGAGAAGGAGGGCTACGTGTTAACAAGGGAATGCAGGGGGGTCAAGAGAACAGAGAAAGAAAAAAAAAGAACAAAACGTCTCAAGGAGATCCTGGCTACCTACCTAGAAGGTGGAGTCTGGGGCCTGGGGGTCTGGAAGTGGGGTGGGGGTCAGAGGTGACCCTCCCTCAGTATCCCTTGCTGGCCAGAGGCTTGCAGGACACGCTGTTGCCTGCTGGCAGTGCAGGAAAGTCTGGGGGCAGAAGGAGGGCTAGGTGTTAACAAGGGAATGCAGGGGGTCAAGATAAAAGAGAAAGAAAAAAAAAAAAAAACGTCTCAAGGAGATCATTGCTACCTACCTAGAAGGTGGAGTCTGGGGCCTGGGGGTCTGGAAGTGGGGGTGGGGGTCAGAGGTGACCCTCCCTCAGTATCCCTTGCTGGCCAGAGGCTTTCAGGACACGCTATTGCCTGCTGGCAGTCCAGGAATATCTGGGGGGAGAAGGAGGGCTAGGTGTTAGCAAGGGAATGCAGGGGGGTCAAGAGAAAAGAGAAAGAAAAAAAAAAAAAAAACGTCTCAAGGAGATCCTGGCTACCTACCTAGAAGGTGGAGTCTGGGGCCTGGGGGTCTGGAAGTGGGGTGGGGGTCAGAGGTGACCCTCCCTCAGTATCCCTACATGGACAGAGGCTTGCAGGACACGCTATTGCCTGCTGGCAATCCAGGAAAGTCTGGGGGGAGAAGGAGGGCTAGGTGTTAACAAGGGAATGCAGGGGGGTCAAGAGAAAAGAGAAAGAAAAAAAAAGAACAAAACGTCTCAAGGAGATCCTGGCTACCTACCTAGAAGGTGGAGTCTGGGGCCTGGGGGGTCTGGGAAGTGGGGTGGGGGTCAGAGGTGACCCTCCCTCAGTATCCCTTGCTGGCCAGAGGCTTTCAGGACACGCTGTTGCCTGCTGGCAGTCCAGGAAAGTCTGGGGGCAGAAGGAGGGCTAGGTGTTAACAAGGGAATGCAGGGGGGTCAAGAGAAAAGAGAAAGAAAAAAAAAAAAAAAGTCTCAAGGAGATCCTGGCAACCTACCTAGAAGGTGGAGTCTGGGGCCTGGGGGACTGGAAGTGGGGTGGGGGTCAGAGGAGACCCTCCCTCAGTATCCCTTGCTGGCCAGAGGCTTGCAGGACACGCTATTGCCTGCTGGCCGTCCTGGAATGTCTGGGGGAGAGAAGGAGGGCTAGGTGTTAACAAGGGAATGCAGGGGGGTCAAGAGAAAAGAGAAAGAAAAAAAAAAAAAAAAAACGTCTCAAGGAGATCCTGGCTACCTACGTAGAAGTTGGAGTCTGGGGCCTGGGGGTCTTGAAGTGGAGTGGGGGTCAGAGGTGACCCTCCCTCAGTATCCCTTGCTGGCCAGAGGCTTGCAGGACACGCTATTGCCTGCTGGCAGTCCAGGAAAGTCTGGGGGGAGAAGGAGGGCTAGGTGTTAACAAGTGAATGCAGGGGGGTCAAGAGAAAAGAGAAAGAAAAAATAGGAAAAAAACGTCTCAATGAGATCCTGGCTACCTACCTAGAAGGTGGAGTCTGGGGCCTGGGGGGTCTGGAAGTGGTGTGGGGGTCAGAGGTGACCATCCCTCAGTATCCCTTTCTGGCCAGAGGCTTGCTGGACACGCTATTGCCTGCTGGCAGTCCAGGAAAGTCTGGGGGGAGAAGGAGGGCTAGGTGTTAACACGGGAATGCAGGGGGGTCAAGAGAAAAGAGAAAGAAAAAAAAAAAAAAAAAAAAAAAACGTCTCAAGGAGATCCTGGCTACCTACCTAGAAGGTGGTGTCTGGGGCCTGGGGGTCTGGAAGTGGGGTGGGGGTCAGAAGTGACCCCTCCCTCAGTATCCCTTGCTGGCCAAAGGCTTACAGGACACGCTATTGCCTGCTGGCAGTCCAGGAAAGTCTGGGGGGAGAAGGAGGGCTAAGTGCTAACAAGGGAATGCAGAGGTGTCAAGAGAAAATAGAAAGAAAAAAAAAAAAGTCTCAAGGAGATCCTGGCTGCCTACCTAGAAGGTGGAGTCTGGGGACTGGGAGTCTGGAAGTGGGGTGGGGGTCAGAGGTGACCCTCCCTCAGTATCCCTACCTGGCCAGAGGCTTGCAGGACACGCTATTGCCTGCTGGCAGTCCAGGAAAGTCTGGGGGGAGAAGGAGGGCTAGGTGTTAACAAGGGAATGCAGGGGGGTCAAGAGAAATGAGAAAGAAAAAAAAAGAACAAAACGTCTCAAGGAGATCATGGCTACCTACCTAGAAGGTGGAGTCTGGGGCCTGGGGGTCTGGAAGTGGGGTGGGGGTCAGAGGTGACCCTCCCTCAGTATCCCTTGCTGGCCAGAGGCTTGCAGGACACGCTGTTGCCTGCTGGCAGTCCAGGAAAGTCTGGGGGCAGAAGGAGGGCTAGGTGTTAACAAGGGAATGCAGGGGGGTCAAGAGAAAAGAGAAAGAAAAAAAAAAAAAAGTCTCAAGGAGATCCTGGCAACCTACCTAGAAGGTGGAGTCTGGGGCCTGGGGGACTGGAAGTGGGGTGGGGGTCAGAGGAGACACTCCCTCAGTATCCCTTGCTGGCCAGAGGCTTGCAGGACACGCTATTGCCTGCTGGCCGTCCTGGAATGTCTGGGGAGAGAAGGAGGGCTAGGTGTTAACAAGGGAATGCAGGGGGGTCAAGAGAAAAGAGAAAGAAAAAAAAAAAAAAAACGTCTCAAGGAGATCCTGGCTACCTACCTAGAAGTTGGAGTCTGGGGGCCTGGGGGTCTTGAAGTGGAGTGGGGGTCAGAGGTGACCCTCCCTCAGTATCCCTTGCTGGCCAGAGGCTTGCAGGACACGCTATTGCCTGCTGGCAGTCCAGGAAAGTCTGGGGGGAGAAGGAGGGCTAGGTGTTAACAAGGGAATGCAGGGGGGTCAAGAGAAAAGAGAAAGAAAAAATAGGAACAAAACGTCTCAAGGAGATCCTGGCTACCTACCTAGAAGGTGGAGTCTGGGGCCTGGGGGTCTGGAAGTGGTGTGGGGGTCAGAGGTGACCCTCCCTCACTATCCCTTTCTGGCCAGAGGCTTGCTGGACACGCTATTGCCTGCTGGCAGTCCAGGAAAGTCTGGGGGGAGAAGGAGGGCTAGGTGTTAACACGGGAATGCAGGGGGGTCAAGAGAAAAGAGAAAGAAAAAAAAAAAAAAAAAAAAAAAACGTCTCAAGGAGATCCTGGCTTCCTACCTAGAAGGTGGTGTCTGGGGCCTGGGGGTCTGGAAGTGGGGTGGGGGTCAGAAGTGACCCTCCCTCAGTATCCCTTGCTGGCCAAAGGCTTACAGGACACGCTATTGCCTGCTGGCAGTCCAGGAAAGTCTGGGGGGAGAAGGAGGGCTAAGTGCTAACAAGGGAATGCAGGGGTGTCAAGAGAAAATAGAAAGAAAAAAAAAAAAAAAAGTCTCAAGGAGATCCTGGCTGCCTACCTAGAAGGTGGAGTCTGGGGCCTGGGGGTCTGGAAGTGGGGTGGGGTTCAGAGGTGACCCTCCCTCAGTATCCCTACCTGTCCAGAGGCTTGCAGGACACGCTATTGCCTGCTGGCAGTCCAGGAAAGTCTGGGGGGAGAAGGAGGGCTTGGTGTTAGCAAGCGAATGCAAGGGGGGTCAAGAGAAAAGAGAAAGAAAAAAAAAAAAAAAACATCTCAAGGAGATCCTGGCTACCTACCTAGAAGATGGAGTCTGGGGCCTGGGGGTCTGGAAGTGGGGTGGGGGTCAGAGGTGACCCTCCCTCAGTATCCCTTGCTGGCCAGAGGCTTGCAGGACACGCTGTTGCCTGCTGGCAGTGCAGGAAAGTCTGGGGGCAGAAGGAGGGCTAGGTGTTAACAAGGGAATGCAGGGGGGTCAAGATAAAAGAGAAAGAAAAAAAAAAAAAAACGTCTCAAGGAGATCATTGCTACCTACCTAGAAGGTGGAGTCTGGGGCCTGGGGGTCTGGAAGTGGGGTGGGGGTCAGAGGTGACCCTCCCTCAGTATCCCTTGCTGGCCAGAGGCTTTCAGGGCACGATATTGCCTGCTGGCAGTCCAGGAAAGTCTGGGGGGAGAAGGAGGGCTAGGTGTTAGCAAGGGAATGCAGGGGGGTCAAGAGAAAAGAGAAAGAAAAAAAAAAAAAAAAAACGTCTCAAGGAGATCCTGGCTACCTACCTAGAAGGTGGAGTCTGGGGCCTGGGGGTCTGGAAGTTGGGTGGGGGTCAGAGGTGACCCTCCCTCAGTATCCCTACCTGGACAGAGGCTTGCAGGACACGCTATTGCCTGCTGGCAATCCAGGAAAGTCTGGGGGAGAAGGAGGGCTAGGTGTTAACAAGGGAATGCAGGGGGGTCAAGAGAAAAGAGAAAGAAAATAAAAGAACAAAACGTCTCAAGGAGATCCTGGCTACCTACCTAGAATGTGGAGTCTGGGTCCTGGGGCTCTGGAAGTGGGGTGGGGGTCAGAGGTGACCCTCCCTCAGTATCCCTTGCTGGCCAGAGGCTTGCAGGACACGCTGTTGCCTGCTGGCAGTCCAGGAAAGTCTGGGGGCAGAAGGAGGGCTAGGTGTTAACAAGGGAATGCAGGGGGGTCAAGAGAAAAGAGAAAGAAAAAAAAAAAAAAAGTCTCAAGGAGATCCTGGCAACCTACCTAGAAGGTGGAGTCTGGGGCCTGGGGGACTGGAAGTGGGGTGGGGGTCAGAGGAGACACTCCCTCAGTATCCCTTGCTGGCCAGAGGCTTGCAGGACACGCTATTGCCTGCTGGCCGTCCTGGAATGTCTGGGGAGAGAAGGAGGGCTAGGTGTTAACAAGGGAATGCAGGGGGGGTCAAGAGAAAAGAGAAAGAAAAAAAAAAAAAAAACGTCTCAAGGAGATCCTGGCTACCTACCTAGAAGTTGGAGTCTGGGGCCTGGGGGTCTTGAAGTGGAGTGGGGGTCAGAGGTGACCCTCCCTCAGTATCCCTTGCTGGCCAGAGGCTTGCAGGACACGCTATTGCCTGCTGGCAGTCCAGGAAAGTCTGGGGGGAGAAGGAGGGCTAGGTGTTAACAAGGGAATGCAGGGGGGTCAAGAGAAAAGAGAAAGAAAAAATAGGAACAAAACGTCTCAAGGAGATCCTGGCTACCTACCTAGAAGGTGGAGTCTGGGGCCTGGGGGTCTGGAAGTGGTGTGGGGGTCAGAGGTGACCCTCCCTCACTATCCCTTTCTGGCCAGAGGCTTGCTGGACACGCTATTGCCTGCTGGCAGTCCAGGAAAGTCTGGGGGGAGAAGGAGGGCTAGGTGTTAACACGGGAATGCAGGGGGGTCAAGAGAAAAGAGAAAGAAAAAAAAAAAAAAAAAAAAAAA